>CABHPP010143432.1:63465-82924 GCA_902168425.1 Peromyscus attwateri
CTTCCTTCCTTCCTTTCTTTCTTTCTTTCTTCCTTTCTTTCTTTTTTGTTTTTTTCGAGACAGGGTTTCTCTGTGTTGTTTTGGCGCCTGTCCTGGACCTCGCTCTGTAGATCAAGTTGGCCTCAAACTCACAGAGATCCACCTGGCTCTGCCTCCTGAGTGCTGGGATTAAAGGCATACACCACCACCCCCCGGCAAATGATTACTTTATAATAGTTGCCATAGACATGGTGTCTCTTCACAGCAATAGAAACCCTAAGACAGACGCTGACATACAACCTTGTTGACTCAGTTTCAAAAGTACTGCTTAGAAGGGACTTCAGCTGCTGTGTAGGTGCTAAAGGATACCGTAGTTGTAGCCTAATAGTTGGAGGCATTGCCTACATCTAGTGACTGTCTGTAGGCAGGATGTGTAGAGTGTCTTGAAGATCAGCCTGTAAGTAGAAAGCCTGCGCACACCCAGCGGGGCTTCCTGACTGTGCTAGCTGTTCGGAAATCAACTTGACATGCAAACTAGAGTTATCTGAAAGGAGGGAACCTCAGTTGATAAAATCCCTCCATAAGAGCCAGCTGTAAGACATTTCCTTAATTAGTGATCGATGGGGGAAGGCCAAGCCCATTGTGAATGATGCCATCCCTGGGGTGGTGGTCCTGGGTTCCATAAGAAAGCAGACTAAGCAAGTCATGGGGAGCAAGTCAGTGGGCAGCACCCTTCCATGGCCTCTGCATTGGCTCCTGCCATCTAGAGTCTTGCCCTGTTTGGGTTCCTGTCCTGATTTCCTTTGACAGTGATGTGAAGTGTGGACCTAATGAAGCCTTTTCTTCCCACTTGTTTTTTGGTCAGGATGTTTTGTTGCCCCAGTACTGACCCTAGCTAAGACCCTGCCACTGCTACTAGTACAGCAGGCTCTTCTCTCTTGCTACTTTTCCTCACTCCTAGCTTGTGGCATGGTCAGAGTGGCAGGAGGGAAATGAGGCTGGAGATCAAAGGCGCCTGGGATCCAGGGCATCTGGGCTGGGGTCGGGACATGCTCTGCTTTCAAAACATGGAAGCACGTTCCATTGAACTGCACCTTAAGCACACAATATCGTGTTTGTTCTTGTTACTAAACATAACAGAAAAAAAAAAACAAAAAACAAGAACGATTTGAAGGTTGGGGGGGTGGCCTTATTTTCTGTTCCTACCTTACACAAAGCTCTGATCAGACAAGTTGTAGAATTATGAATGCCTAGTGCTGCTGAGGCTTAGCACTAACTGTGTGGAGGCCTCATGGCAAACACACCTAAGGGTGAAGATTGCAGGCCAACAGGTAAATACATTCCAATCCCATCCCCACCCCCCTTACATTCATGCCAGGGATCTGACATCTCCAAACAATGTCAAAAAGCCTTGAACGATCATGGATCTGAATAATTACTTTCCTCTGGTTTTTTCCTTTTTCTAGGTAACTGTTTTAGACTACTTCAGCTGCTTTTTATACATAAACCTATTATCAACAACATACTTTTTGCCACCCAAACCTAAAATTTAGGTAAATTCTTTTTTTTTTAAAGGCTGTTTATTGAAGAAATTTTGGGTTCATAGGAAAAAAATCCAGAAAGTAAAGAGAATTTCCATATTTTCTAAAATTCATACATGGAATGTATATATAATAGGCATTATGTATTATTTACCTAGATACAAAGAGAAGTAAATTTATGATAAAAGTAATGTTTCAGCCATTTTTTTGTGTACCATTCATTGGCATTAGTAGTGTTCACACTGTTAATACAGACTGCCCCCTCATTTGTTTCCAGATGTGTTCTTCATTCCAAACGGAAAGTGCAATTGTTAAAACAGGAATATTCCATCTCTCTCGATTCCGACCTCTGAAGCTACTGCTCTGTTGTTGGTTGTTTTCACTCTTTGGGCTCTCTTCTCTTTACTCTTTGGGGGGCTCTCCACCTAGCTCCCAATTAAATCACATGGAGGCTTATTGTTACTTATGAATGCTTGGCCTTAGCTTGACTTATTTCTAGCTAGCTTTTTTTTTTTTTAACTTAAATTATCCCATCTACCTTTTGCCACTGGGCTTTTTCCTTTTCTTACTTCTGCAATTTTACTTTCACTCTTACTCCATGGCTGGCTGGGCGGCTGGGTGGCTGGGTGGCTGGCCTCTAGTGTCCTCCTCTTCCTTTTCTTGCTCTTTCTTCTTTTCCTCCCAGATTTCTCCTTCTCTTTATTCTCTCTGCCTGCCAGCCCCACCTATCTTTTCTCCTGCCTCACTATTGGCCATTCAACTCTTTATTAGACCATCAGGTGTTTTAGACATGCAAAGGAACACAGCTTCACAGAGTTAAGCAAATGTAACATAAAAGAATGCAGCACATCTTTGCATCATTAGACAAATGTTCCACAGCATGAACAAATATAACAGGTCTTAAAATAATATTCCACAAAACTGCTCACTTTTTGTCTGGAGGGCTTTCCACTTTAGGAATCACATGTGAGTGAAATCATGTGTGTATCCTGCTTCTGTTTCATTTAGCACAGTGGCTCTCAACCTTCCTGAAGCTGCCACCCTTTAATACAGTTCCTCATGTTGTAGTGATCCCCCCAACCATAAAATTATTTTTGTTGCTACTTTGTAACTGTAATTTTGCTACTGCTATGAATCATAATGTAAATATCTGTGTTTTCCAAAGGTCTTTGGGGGTTTTGACCCACAGGTTGAGAACCACTGATTTAGCATACTATGCATTCAAGTTGTAGCATGTGTCAAAATTTTCTTTCTTTTTAGAATGAATAGTATAAATTGTTTCTGTGTTAGGCCACATTTGTATGCCCATTCATTTGGGGGGGCATTTTATGTTGCTTCCACTTTTTGGCTGCTGGCAATAATTTTTGCCACATGACCTGAGAAACTTTCACCGACTACTTTTCTTGAAACAAAACCCTGATGCTTTCGTCTTTTCATGGGCTTTTCCTCTTCTTCCTAGTACTTACCTCATAACACTGGCTCATTTTGAAATTTAATGTTATTGTGGTGTGTGTATGTGTGTGTGTGTGCGTGTATGTGTGCCACAGAACACAGGAGGAGTTCAGAAGACAACTCTGCAGAGTCAGTTCTTTCCTTTTATTATTACATGGGTACTGGGAATACAAACTCATACTGTTGCTTGCAAGAACATTTACTCACTAAGCCATCCTGCTGCCCTTATTTATGTATTCTTTCCTGAGAACCCACCAGTGTTTTCTTACTTCATCCAGACTACAGAATCAAAGTATTACTCTTTACACAAAATATTACACCAGAGCATCTAAACTCCAACTCTTCATACGAATTATCTGGGGAGTGGTTAAAAAAGATGTCCATGATTGGGCACTTCCTGTTGTGAGGCAAGTCCACCAGCGAACAAACATGGACACTCTGAAAGCTGAATAGAAAGTCCATATTGCTGGCTGGTGGTTGCATGGAGAGCTTGCCCAAATCATGCAGCCTTAAGCCTCATCGTTTTGTGTCTTTTATACACAAAAACCACATCCTGGTGAACACATTTCAGTTAGGAAGAACAGTTAACAAAAAGCAAAATACAGAAGCCAAAAAGCAAGCTTAGAACATTTAGGGACTTTCCTGGTATTATGGACTAAATCTTTGATGGATTAGGTCCTTGTTCCTATTTTGGTAGGTGTTGGGGCCTATGTGCTGGGTTTCAGGGTCAGAATGGTGCTTCTAACAAGGCTTTAGTTGTGCTGGGGGCCTGTTACATACCTTAGAGCTGTTAAGGCAGACTGTCTAGAACTCCACAGTAAACCTGAAGTGTGCTGGGGTTGAACGTGCCTTGTATTCTCTCTCTAAAGCTACTCTGCTTCCAGCTTCAGCCCAGCTGGTTGGCACACAGTTCCCATCACAGGGTCATACAATTTGCCGTTCCCCCCGGTCAGAGGTTTTTTTCTGTCTATGTCATTCCTGTACTCCCCACTTCTTTCAGATACTGCTAAAGGAAGCTTTCCATAGCCACCTCAAATGAAGTAGTACCTAAGGCCCACATACCCATTCCTTTTTCCTTGCTGTATTTCCCTCCTGGGGCTTATCACATTTCTAAACATCCATTCATTTGCTTGCTTCTTGCCTTTCCTTTGAGATGGTAAATGTTAATAGAGCAAGAACTTTGTTCATTAGCATTTCCCTAGTCACTAAAATAGTGTATGGCAAAAAGCAGACTTGTGATAGCTTTTGAATACGTGAAGGATTATTAACCATGAAATCTTCAGAAGCAGAATGAGAACACCCAATTCCATTTGAGGGACCCTGGGATAGTCTAATGTCTAGGATTTAAAGTCATAATGCTTTACACCATGGGATTTGGGAAGGAGGTTAATGCCTCCAAAATGATGGCCATCCGGTGCCTCTTTTTAGTTTTCATGGATCAGAAGGGGCTGGTTGCTACTTTCTCATGAAAGAAAATTTCTGCTCTGTCTCACACCGTTTGAGGGTTTGTCATTGCCCCTGAATCCCACAGCCTGGCCTGCATGAGTGTGAATGGAGGCCAAAGCCATGATCAGGTCAACAACTTTCCTAAGGCTACGTTTACTACTGAAAGGCCAATTAGTAGTGCAGAAATTCTACGGGGAAGCCACGTCATACTGCAGAGCAAAGTGCAAGAGGTGGAATTAACAGAGCGAAAGAGAAGAGGATGGTTGGTCCAGGGAACCAGCAAGGGACAAATTCTACATGTTCAGCTCCTGCTGGAGTGCAGACAGAAGCAAACTAGAAGGAAAATAAAATAAATTACAAGGAAAAAAAAACTGCCCCTGAGTAATAATAGACGTGAATACACAGATTAACAGAGCACACTATGTTTTAGGAAAGGGTAGTTGGATAACGACTCACACTTTTATTTCTGGCCATAATGTAATGAAAGAGACTGATTTCCTTTCCCACATCAAAAAAGTAGAAAAACAATCAGTTAGCGTGCAACAATGGTAAGACAGGACCCAAACAAAGCAAGCTCTGTGACTGTCCACAGTTACTTACTGCCTAGGGTGTTTGGGTATCTAACTAAAACTCACCCTTCCCTCTCCTCCCCTCTCCACCCTCTCCTCCTCTCCCTTCCCTCTCCCTTAATTCCAGTCCCTTTCTCTTTCTATATTCCAATAGCTTCATTTAGGTATAATCTCCTTCTGTTGAGATTCTTCAAATGAAAACCTGTAAGACAGGATGAGCAGAGCATGTGAGTGTGAAAAAATAAAAGCTTTGTACATTTCTCAAGAAAAGAGAGAGGAGCGAGAGAGAGAGAGAAAAAAACCCACAGTAACACATAGGGGGAATCAATAGAATTTCTCTTGGACTCTGAAATTATAACAGATCACCACATATGCTGTGGGCTGTTCTGTATGGCAAATGTGTTCCTAATAAAGCACTGATTGGCCGGTGGCTAGGCGGGAAGTGTAGGCGGGACTAACAGAGAGAATAAAAAGAGCAGGAAGGCAGAAGGAGCCTGCCTGCCTGCCAGCCTGCCAGCAACCGCCAGGACAAGCAGCATGTAAAGATGCCGGTAAGCCACGAGCCATGTGGCAAGGTATAGATTTATGGAAATGGATAACTTAAGATATAAGGACAGTTAGCAAGAAGCCTGCCACGGCCATACAGTTTATAAGCAATAGAAGTCTCTGTGTTTCCTTGGTTGGGTCTGAGCGGCGGTGGGACTGGCAGGTGAAAGAGATTTATCCTGACTGTGGGCCAGGCAGGAAAACTCTAGCCATCTGAAATTATAATAGATCACCACATATTTAACTATTGATTTAACTGTTAGCAGAATATAAAATAGAGAAGAAATTCCGCATTTACCAAATTTGAAAAGATAATGAAGAAAAATTTGACATGGGCAGAACTAGTGAGGAGAGAAAATAGGTGCAGCAGAAGAATGAAATCTAAAGAAACCACGGAACACAGTGAATAAAGCAAAGCATTTCTCAGTAAATTGAACACGGCATATTCCAAAACTGATTTGAAAATAACACTCATCTGAAACAAAGTAGCGAAGAAATATTGAAAATGGAGTTATAAGCAAAGATAGACCGGTAAATGCAAACAAAATAAAATACAGCTGTTGAATATCAATAAGCAATGAGGTAAAAATATTAAAACGAACCAGGAGGCATTATTTAATGGCTAGTGATACTGTTCTCACAGGCTCAGGAAAGTCACCCATAATTCATGCATCAAATTTTATGCACAAAACAACAGAGACATAAAAAATATGAAAAAATTTCAGAAGTGCTGTTCAATCTTTAGAGAGATATAGTGGGAAGATTTAATACATCTTTCCTTGATTTTGATAGATGAAGCAGATAAATTGTAAGTAAGGATGTAGATTATTTTAATAACATAGTCAACAAGCTGTATGAAACAGTGTCTTGCATCAGAGAACATAGATTGTCTGCTTAGACCTATGAAACACTTAGAAAGATCAATCATGTTCCTGGCCACAAAGAAAGAGTAAATTCTAAGACTTCATGGACTCCATTTTCTAAAAGTAATTCAACATAGAGATAAAAAGGATATAATCATCAAAAAATTAACTTCTTGGAAATGAAAATGTGCTGTTTAAAATAAAACCCTAAATCAAAGAAGAAATCAAAACCACAGGCTAAAAAATGATCTTGAAAGGAAAATGTGGACCATTAATATTCAAACCCAATGGAACATATTCAGATCGTGAAAGATTTTATGGCTGTAGAAGCTTTTATTAAAAGTAAAAAGACTGATGAAAGGTAGTTTACAAACCACTGCATCTGTGACGTAAGAACAACAAAATGGACTGTGAAAGAGAAGGAGACAGCGCCACGTGCACAACTTCCGTTCATTGCACAAAGTGTTCATTACTTAGAATGTTGCCAGTAGTTCTTGAAATGATGAAGAAACACAAAAGCTTTCTTTTTTTTTATGCAAAGACCGGTGCGTGACTGTCAGACAACACATATTAGGTAAGAAAGATAATATGAATTACACAAAATTAAAAGTGACAGAGAAGATATAATCAGAGACAGGAACAGAACTAAAATTAAGCTGATTGCAAAAGACCGTTGTGTGCAATTCCATGGTAATGAATTTGATAATCTAGAGAAACTAGATTATTTCCTGGCAAGGTCTCACACTGCGGTAGAGCTCTCTTATTTCCTCATTGTTTCTTCTTTATGGACCTAGACTCTCCTCCATGTTGGATTGAGAGCGTGAAACTGAGAATCTAGGTGATAGATGCTAGTTTGATGAGGTTGCATGTAAAAAATTTGGAAGACACACACAGGATAGGAACAAGCTGGAGCATCTCAGCTGTGATGGGAACTAGAAACCAGTTATTGCATTAAGTTTCTAAAGGTTAATGTCTTGTTAGGTTTCCTGACCAATACATCTACAGCATCTGACCAATAATAAACACAAACATGAAGAGAAAACACTCTACATACATTTGGAAACATGAATAAATTAAAAACTTAAGGAGCATCAGGATCGTATTGACTTCACTATTAATATTGAAAGAACAGATATGATATTAATTTTGACTTAGCTGATTCATAGGAGAGAAAAATAAAGTATCTCCAGTTAATTTTATGAAACCAAATTAGCCTTAGTGCCTGCATCCAATTCAGATAGAACAGTAGGTCAAAGTGTGGTCTAGAGAAAATTCACTAATTCATACAGCTATAAATTTTCTAAATAAATTTTAACAAATGGAGAATGAGTGTATCAAAAGAATGCTATGTAAATAGTCTGTTCCAAAAAAAGTTAATGATTCAAAACTTTCAATATAGTTATCACACAAATAATTAGAGCAGAAAGATCCATGTGTATATCATGGATGCTAGATGTTTTGATCAAGAAGCTCTTAACGCTATCTTTAAAATATGAAAAATGAAACTTAAACCATGGTTTTCATATTAGTAATACAATTACTTGGTGTCAATGAAAAAAATGGGTGGGTGGGGGGGGGGGGGGGAACTAGGGCTTAGTGGATAAAGTGCTTGCCTTCAAGTGTGAGGGGCAAAATTGAGGTCTTCAGAACCAAGCCTGACATGGTGGCACACGTCTTTAAACCCAGTACTCAAGAGGCAGGGGCAGGCAGATCTCTATGAGTAGGAGCCAACCTAGTCTATATATTGAGTTGCAGGCCAGCTAAGGCTACCCAGTGAGACCGTGTCTTAAAAGATCAACACAGAATAAGAGATCCCCAGAACTGAGTACAAGCAACCCAGGTGTGGTAGTCATCTGTAGTCCCCACCTTGGGAAGCAGAGACAGGGACCCTTGAAGCAAGCAGGTTAGTTCAACTAGCTGGAATTGAGTGAGCTCTGTTCAGCGGAAGACTCTGCCTCCATAAATAAAGTGGAGAGCAATTGAAGAAGACACCGGTTGTCAACTTAGATCCTCCACACCCACAAGCACACATGTACACTTGCACACATGCAAAAACAAAAACAAAAACACCCCAAAAAACCACTGGGAATGATAATGGAATCATCTTAGCCAAAGAACTCCCATAACCAATGGGTATTTTAAAAGTTAAAACTCTCAACTAGTAGTGCTGAAGAGATGGCTTAGTGATTAAGAGCACCGGCTGCTCTTCTAGGGTACTGGGATTTGATAACCAGCACCCACATGGTAGCTCACAACCCAAAATAACTCCAGTTGCAGGGGATCTGACACCCATTTTTTGGCTTTTGTGGACACCAGATACACACATGGTGCACACACATAGATGCAGGCAAAATATTTATATACATAAAATAAATACATTTTAAAACAAAATCTCGACTAGGGAAACGTTTTTAATATGGTACTCTTCTGGGCAAGGCTTAGAGTACCTTGATATATCCTGAATGCATTGTTTGGACAGTATTCACATGTATGTCATTGATATCCTTTACAAATTGCTTTTGTCAAATGGGCTCACTTCTGAGAGTTAGCCTCTTTTCTGGAGACTCTCTCTGCAGTTCTCACAGATAATCACGTCTAAATGCCTGCTGATCTGGTACCTTAATAAAAGCAAAAGTCACTGTTTTCTTTTTTATATTTTGTTTCTGATTTTTTTAAAATCATGTATATTCGTGTCTGTCTGTGCTTGGGTGTATGCACATGAGACCAGGTGCCACGGAGGCCAGAAGAGATTGTCTGCTTCTCTGGGGCTGGAGTTACGGGTGGTTGTGACTGGTCCAGTGTGGGTTCTTTGTCCTTGTTCTTAATTGCTGAGCCATCTCTCCAGTCCCAAATGTCACTATTTTCATCTTTCAGCTTAAGATAAACAAATCAAGTTATATATTAATAGCAAAAAGAAATATACTTTCTTTCCATACTTATAAAGGACTGAAAAGATTAATATATAAAAACAACACAATCTAAGTAGATTCTTTCATTGTATCTCAATTCTATAGCCATTTTTAGCTGTTGAATCTCATACATGAGTGTACTTAAACCACGGGTCTCTGTGACTATTTTTGTGGATTTCACCCAGAGATAAATAGAATTGTGTGAGCAAAACAACCTGTTCAACAGCAGTTATTTATTACATGCTCACATTCCACGAAAGTCATGAACCTATAAATATTTCATAGGATAGTAAAGTTATATAGTATATGTAATCTAAAAGGAAATGTAGATGTCTTATTCAATGGAGCTATCTTATTGCATGCATGTGTGTTTACGAGTGCATATGTGTGCGCATGCTCGTGTGTGTGTGTGTGTGTGTGTGTGTGTGTGTGTGTGTGTGTTTGTGTACCTATAGAGAGGCAAGAGGTTAACATCTGATGTCTTCCTTGAGCATTACCCACCTTCTTTTTTGAGATGGAGTCTCTTGTTGAACCTGGAGCTTGCCTGTTCAGTTAGACGGTCTGGACAATTAGGTATTGGGATCAGCCTGTCTCTGTCTCCCAGCCCTGGGATTGTAGGTTTGCCTTAGCTTCCAGTTCTTACCATGGGTTCTGGGTATCCAAACTCAGGTCCTCATGTTTGGACAGCAACACTTTACCAATGAAGCTAGCTTCCCTGTCCATATTCAATCTTTTCTTTTCTTTTCTTTCTTTTTTTTTTATGCCAGTGAAACCATTAAGTAACATGTACTTTTTTTTTTTTTTTTTGTGCAGTTCCTTTTCTTTTATGTGGCACTGGGTATCGAACCCAGAGCATCATGTATCATAAGCAGGAGTTGTACCACTGAATTGTACTCCTACCTTCAATTTAATCCCCTCACATTGTCACAGTAGTCAGACACTTGGAGGCTTATAGAAACCATACCACTGAACACTCACCCTGTATGCCCCATCAGACCTAAATCTCAGAGGCAGTGATAGCTAATATTAGATTGGTACTATCACAATTCACACAGAGAAGTGGGGAAAGGAAGTCACCTATAATAAAGAGTTCCTACCAGTGAGTTTCTTTTCTTTCATCGTTTTTTTCTGGACATATATACATATATATGCCCTCATACCTTTTCAGTCTAGAGTTAAGTGTAAGGTTACTTTAACAGTATCACTAATGTTTTGCTGTCTTATGGAAAATGCAGGACATCGGGAGCCCTAAAAGTCTTGCCCCGCTCCCAGTGTGTTTGAGGCTTTTAGCAAGTATCACACAGGTGTAGGGCATTATCCACATGGCAAGGCCCAGCCTAGGGTAGCATCTTTAGTGCCAGGAATCTTGTAAGGTTCAAGAACAGTCCTGATACATCAGAGCCTCAGAGGTCCTGGGCTGGACACTGTCAGACAGAAAATCAGTGGGAAACCTCTTGTCTGCAATTATTAAGGTACACCACAAAAAGATGTGTTCCATTGTCCTAATGATTCTGGGTAAGACCCATTCCTACCTTTCTAGATAACTTCTCTGTCTCTGGAGACTGGCCCTAAGACCCTGGAGGCTGAGGAGGACTCATGCAGGCCAGGGCATTTCTAGACTCAGGATTACAGAACCCTGGCTAGGAATGCTTTGTCCCATTGTAGACCTGTTTTCTACAGTCCCTGAATGCTTATGACGAGGCTTTTGTTGTTGTTGTTTTTTTTTTTTTTTAATATAGATTAATCCACTCCTTCATTCTCCCAAGGAGGCTGAGAGAAGCCCCGAAGGCCACATACAAACTCTTAGGCCTGCCCAGACTTGCTGGTATCTCAGAAGGAGACACATAATCTCAAACTGAGAAGGCCCGCCCTGCCCCCACCTCCCATGCAGGCTGCTTGCTGTTTCTGGAAACCAGATTGTGGTGGACACATTCTTCATTTCACTTCATAAACATTTTCTCTGTCGAGCACATCTTGCTTGCCACTAGAAAAGTGGTTTTCTATTCTCATATAGAATTTTGTTTCATGAATATACTATCATATATCTAACGAGATTTTTATTGTTAGACCTAGAAATTTCCAATTTTCCTGTAAAACAGAATTGCAAGAACATCCTTTAATAATAAAAAAATCTCCTGTTTCTCTCTGGTTACTGCTACAGAATAAATACCTAGGCGCACTATTACTTTATCTTAATTTGTATATCACACTGCCTTCTGGATAGGTTGAAACATTTTTCCCCTTTCCTGTAGGGTGTGAAGGTGTCTTATTCACCATGTGTCTTAGTTAGGGTTTCTATTGCTGTGATGGAACACCATGACTGAAAGCAAGCTGGAGAGGAGAGGGTTTATTCAGCTTACACTTGCTTGTCACCATTCATCATCGAAGGAAGTCAGGACCGGGCAGGATCCTGGAGGCAGGAGCTGATGCAGAGACCATGGAGGAGTGCTGCTTACTGGCTTGCTCAGCCTGCTTTCTTATAGAACCCAGGACCACAAGCCCAGGGATGGCACTACCCATAATGGACTGGGCCCTCCCCCATTGATCACTTATTAAGAAAATGCCCTTACAGCTGGATCTTATGGAGGCATTTTCTCAATGGAGGCTCCTTCGTCTCTGATGACTCTAGCTTGTGTCGAGTTGACATAAAAGCAGCCAGTACACTATGTTAACCACACAGTCATTATAGAGCTTTAATACTTTTCAGTGTGTTAGAAAACAAAAAATCCTAACATGGTATCTTATCTAAATTTGTATTTTTTTTTCTGGTAGAAAGGAGTTTGAGTATTTTTCTTGATAACTAATAGTTAGCTTCATTTTCTGTTTTGTTAAAGATAACTTATTTTATTCTTCAAAACATTTGAGACTTTTTTAAAATTAAACCAACATCAAGGGTGCACAAAATTACATCACATATGTTAGAACAAGCGGTCACAACTGTATGCTTTACCTAGCTCTGAAAAAGAGAACAGCAGTGATGACGCCCCATGGACCCCTCCCTAACCTCATTGCTCTCCTTTACCACACAAGAGATCAGCTTTCCACACACAATAGGAGCACAAAATCCACACTCTGTGCTTTTGACTCACGAATTCACTGCCCCAAGAAGTAATATGCTCTATGTCTTTTCCTTATGGAAAATTTCAAATATTAACCAAATATTCATGGGCACCATTGCTTGTACACCGAATCCATCCATCCTACTCCTGTATAATTGTAAAACAAATCCTAGATACCATATCATTCCATCAGCCAATGTCTCAGAAGAGATCTTTAGGGGACTGGGATGTAGGTCAGTGTTAGAATGCTCACTTAACATGTTTGAGGGCCTGCATTTGGCCCCAACACTGCAAAAAGCCACTGTGCTTTTTAAAGAACTCTTTCCAACACATCCACAAACATCATCATTTGATTGTGACAATTTTGGTTATCGGAAAAAATATCATATTTCGATTCTTTAAAGAATTTCTTTTTATCATAAAATATTAAATATTAAAGTTCCTGTTCATCTACTTCTAATTATTTATTAGAACATTTATTTATTGTGAGAAGTTGGTTGTCTCCTTCTACCCTTGTGTTCATTCCAGGGATTGAACTTACATTGCCAGGCTTGCTCGACAAGGGCCTTTACCCATTGGACCATCTCGCTAGCCCTTAATTATTTTATAATAATTTCTTTCCTGGAATCCAGATCTCAATATGGCTCATACTTGTGGGTTCTTAAATTTATTCTAATAATAATGCTTTTGTCATTTTTAATTAGTTCTTAAGAATTATTTGTATAGTATATACATTTCCCTATCATGCTGTTAATAATATTGCATTATATACATTTGCTTAAGTTCTTATTCATAGAAGTTAAAAAGTCATTACCATACATTCACTGCAAAAAAAAAAGGATTTCATTATGACATCTCTATACATATATGTATTGTGAGTTAATCATTCTTCATTACCCTTTGTCTTTTCCTACCTCCAAACAGTGGTCTCCTTCCTATTCCCAAATAGTCCACCCTCTTTTTTCATGTGTTAGTTTTTAAAATCTATATCCTGCATATGAGAAATTCATATGCTATTATGATTAGTGCCACCTTTTGACTGGAGAGTTGGCTCAGTGGTTATGTGTAGTGCGAATTCTAATTGGTCTTAATAATAAACACCCAGAGCCAGATATGGGGTAAATGCTGAAAGATCAGAGAGACAAAGGAGCAAACCACAGCCACCTCTTACCTCAACAACCCCACAGCCTGAAAGGGGCCAAGATCCTCTCTCTGCCCTGCCATATCACTTCTTGTTTTCTCCTCCCTAGTGCTGGGATTAAAGGCACGAGATCTCAAGTGCTGGGATTAAAAGGTGTGCCACCACTGCCTGGCCTCCATGGTTAACTAGTGGCTAGTACTACACTCTGATCTCCAGGCAAGCTTTATTCGTTAGAGCACAAACAAAATGTCACCACAGTTATGAGCACTTGTTACTCTTGCAGAGGACCTGGGTTTGATTCCCAGCACATTCGTGGTGGCTCACAACTATTGGTAACTCCTGTTGCAGAGAGTAGCATGACCTCTTCCGACCTCAAAAGGTACTGTATGTATGTGCTGTACACACATGCACACAGGCAAAATGCTCATACTCACAGAAAAAATAAGATAAAAAGAAATCTATAAGCAACAGATATTTGATAATTATAATTAATAAAAAGAAATAATAGAATCATCATACCTCTCTGTGATATAACTAGATTAATTGTTTATGTACAAAGATATGGAATACTTGGATAATGCTCTTTCTGTTTAGTTTTTTAGAGACCTCCGCACTGATTTCCATATGGGTTGCACTGATTTATTTCCCTGCCGTTAGTGTTTAACGGTTCCTCTTTCCCCACAACCTCTCCAGAATTTGTCATTGTTTACTTGATGATTCCATTCTCACTGGGGTGAGGTGAATCTGAATGGATATTTGATTTGCACTCTCCTGATGGCTAAGGATGGTGAAGATTATTTTTTTCATGTATTTCTAGGCCATTGTACTTCTTTTGAATCGTGTCTGTTCATTTCTAATCAACCCAGTATCCCCCACTTTGAAATGTTCCCTATGATGCTTCTTGTTCCAGTATCAGAGATCATCCTTGCTTTACGCCACTATTTAAATAGCTTTGTTTCTATATTTAATTCTTCCCGTATCTAGGACTTAAAATTGTATGTTATGAGTTAGTGCTTCAACAGAATTATGTCCAAAATAGCTTATTTCCTAAGACTCCCTCACCTCAACCTTTAGATATGGAAATTAAATTTTGAAATCTTTTACTTTTACAAAGCTAAATGGAATCGAGAATTAAACCTCCTGCCTCTTCAGCCCAGGATGTTACTTCTGTTTACTCTCCGTTTTCTTTCCAAGCCATATGGAAACAGGAATTTAGGTGGTCTGGCAAATATTTGAAACTATGGTGATCTTAGAGACTACTTGCTGGTGGCACACACCTACAATCCCAGCATCCAGGAGGCTGGGGCAAAAAGATGGCAAATTCAAGGATAGTCGGGGCTACATAACAAGACGTTCGTCTGCAAACCAAGCCAATCCATCACCACCAGCCATGATAAATATTGCTTCTTTCCAGTGAATCTCACACACGCCAGTCCCAAGGAAAAGACCATTTCCTGAACAAGTGCATTGATTTAATCCAGGAAGTTGAGGGGATATCCTGGGCTCTTCATCAGTATCCATATCAGAGGCAGATATGAAACACAGTCCTCTGTATCAATGAGTTCTGCCTCTGGGATATCAGCCAAACTCGGGTTTAAAAAAAATGTGGAAGGAAATTAGCCTGTACTGTCTAGACTTTTCCTCATCATGATTCCTTCAGCAATGCAATACAGTGATTTTTCACACAGCACTTACATTGAACTAGGTACAGAAACCATCCCTTGTGGAAACTGAGGAACAACTGTACCTTTTTTTTTTTCTTATAAACTCTAGTTTAGGCTTCAGGAAAAGAAGGTCTTTAAAAATCCTTGTTAATAACAGCTCGTCTCAATTCAGTATTCACAGGGCAAGTGCCAAGTGCTATTCTATAGCAATACACACCCATTTAATAAAACCTATTATTAGTAACTCTGTGAGATAGCTTTTTTTTCTTAAATCTTCAATTTACAGCCAAGGAAACTGAGGCATACAGAGATAAAAAAAAAAGCAATTTACATGCAGTTGACAAACAGATTATAATCACAAATTCTAGAGTTCATGAAAACCTACTTACAGTAATTGTGATGAATGGCCCTAAGGCAGTGGTCACAGATGCTTATCTGGCTGGAATAGATTTTGGAGAAATCATGAGATTTCTATGCTTGTCAAATGTGTTTATTGGTATTCGGCCAGAGGATCGAAAACGGTGCTCTGTTCTGTCGCCTGACTACCTACATATTACAGTAGTATATTCTGATCGAAAACGGTGCTCTGTTCTGTTGCCTGACTACCTATGTACTACATGGTGTATGTTTCTTTCTCAGACATGAAAATAAGATTCAAGGATATTATATTATAAACTTGATAGGAAGAAAATTGCTAAATAAAACATTCAAAATATAGAAACCATTTGGTATCAAAGTGGACAAATAATGAGAGTGAGAATTATTGAAAAACAGAGGAGAGATAGAGAGCTGGTGGCATCCACAACTGACAGTTTTATTATGAGTCTAAGAGATGACGCTTGCTATAGACCAGGAACTTTATTGGTTTACAGACTGTATTTTATTTTGATCAAAAGCCGATATTTTCTCAAGCAATCACCAGCCACAACCTTCTTAACTGAAAGACCAAATGGCTGGCTACTCATGTACCGTTGGATGTCTGAGTATGTTTAGACAACTTAGTGTAACAGAGGGAAAGTCACACGTCAGCCTTTTTTTGCTCCTGTATCAGCAGAAGGAATAAGCTTACATAATGAGCCTGTGAGATCGATAGAAAAAGCCCACACTGCACTGCCACAGCCCGTAGTCCCATCGGGCATCATCTCTCTGCTGAGCTGCTAAACTTGGAACAGGAACAAAATGACAAGATTGGCACCTCAAAAGGGGGGATAACATCATTAAGCGATGTAGAATTTTCTAACCACCGATGTCGGGTCGTCCTCACGGAATTTGTTTGAGAAGGGACCTCCTCTTCAAAATTCGTGGCTAAATCATTTGGAGGAAGCTGTGGCTTTCAGTAGCCATGGATTCTGGAATCCACGTAAGAACTAACTGTATTCCAACCTTCCATTTCACTTTTGAAGTAGCCTATCAACACCAGAAGCGCCATGAATCCATGTACAAATTTGTAGCGGTTCACAGACAGATGAAAGTCAACGGGAAGGGGAGAAAGTGGTGCCACCACATAGCATCTTATTCTTTTAGAGAAGAATTCTGGGAATCTTGAAGAACCACTTCACTTCTCTGGGTCTTGGATCTTCATATACAAATCAGGGCATTTTATTAAGAGTTTAGTTCATATCAATTCTCACGAATGTAGCATAATAAAAAAAATTTAAATGTAATTTCCAAATGTTTAATGTAAAGTTTTTATACTGTCACTTTGATGCACAAAGAGAAATAGATTGTTTTGTGTGTGTGTGTGTGTGTGTGTGTGTGTGTGTGTGTGTGTGTGTGTGTTTTGAAAGCCTTCTTCACCCAGATCTTTGGTAGGAAGTAGTTGGTTTTGCCCAAGAATTAGAATGGAGATGAATGGAAAGGGTAGGCTCTAATGCTCAAAGAGGATGGCAGCGATTGGGTGTTTGACGTCATACTGAGTAGAGCTGGATTTCCGAAGCTGAGGAGGTGGTACAACAGTGTAACTCAGTGCGACACAGAGTAGTACTCCGAATACCACGTGGCCTCAGGATGCGGTAGGACCTCTGGCTGGTGAACAGGGAACTAAGAGTTGCTACTTTGAGGACGAAAGCAAGCATCAAAGTAGCCAGGAGCAGTGCACCGGATATCCAGAGCCGTAGAGCATCTCACACTTGTGTCTGGCTCAGGATCAGCGGCTATCGGAAGAGACATTTATTAAACAAGGCTTATCTTGAGGGCCAATTGCTTCCTTTTTAGGAAATGTCCACCTTTGCTCTCAAGATTTCAACTGATTGGATAAGGCTTCCTCTCATTGTGTGGAGTAACTGGGTTTGTACAAAGTCCGCTGTCTTAAATACTAATCACATGGAGCTGGAGAGGGGAGCTCCATATTGGCTCTGTGGTTAAGAGCCCTGGCTGCTCTTCCAGAGGACCCAGGTTCCATTCTTAGCACCCAAGCAGTGGCTCACAACCATCTGCAACTCCAGTTCCAAGGGATCTGATGCTTTCTAAATGGGCACCAGGCCTGCACACAGTGCACAAACATGTATACAGGCAACACACCCATACACAGAAAAATAATTAATAAATAAAAATAAATATTAATCATACAGAAAACACACATTTTATTACCCTTTCTTCCCCTCACTTATGATGCCTTCCTCTCTTTTCATATTCCTTTCTACTTTCTTGCCCTACATATGTATATAAGTATACACACGTATTACCATAGTTATAAATCTAAATATAGATTCTACATATGAAAGAAAGCATTCAATCTTTGTTATTTCCCATGTTATTCATTGGACTATATATAACTGGAAAACATTATTACATGTTTTCCCATATTGTGTATGGACCCTAGCATTCTTTATAGACACATAAAATCATGTATGTGTATGGCATGAGTCTAGAAGGGTAAAAACGAGGGAATAGGAGAAGACCAGTGAGAAAGGAGAGTACAGAGAAGAGAGGAGAGCAGAGTGAGCACGCTCAAAGCATATGATATACTAAAGAGAAATTGTGTATATAAAACCCAGTACAGTGTGCAATCTATAGAGATATCAATAAAAATGGAAGACTAGAATTAAAAAAATAGATATACCTTCACAACAACATTTAGACTGGTGACTGGCCACACAACTGAACAGTATAGCTTAGTCAATCTGACAAAATAACCAACCAGAAGGACTTAGAGATAAGGCCTGAGAGCCATCTCCCCTAGACTGTGTATATGTGTAGAAAGGATTGTCATTCCAAAAGATAAACGATAGATTTTAAATATCGTCTTAGTTAGGTTTTCTATTGCTGTGATGGAACCCCATGACCAAAAAGCAAGTTGGGGAGGAAAGGGTTTATTTGGCTTACACTTCCACATTGCTGTTCATCACTAAAGGAAGCCAGGACAGGGACTCAAACAGGGCAGGGTCCTGGAGACAGGAGTTGATGCAGAGGCCATGGAGGGGGGCTGCTTACTACCCTGCTTCCCATGGCTTGCTCAGCCCACCTTCTTATAGAACCCAGGTCCAGCAGCCCAGGGATAGCACCACCCACCATGGACTGGGTCCTCCTGCATTGGTCACTAAATGAGAAAATGCCTTACAGCTGGGTCTCATGGAGGCATTTCCTCAACTGAAGCTCCTTCCTCTGATGACTCTAGCTTGTGTCAAGTTGACACACAGAACCAGCCAGTACAAATATCTTGGTAGATGGACCTGATGAAATTTGATTTGACTTAGAAAAGTAAAGAAATTTTTTTATATGCTCAAAGGTGAGGAAACAAATTTAAAAAGCTATGTACATAAAATGAACTAAAAGATCCTCAAAGTAATTTCTTAGCGTAGGGGTTCTTAGGTCGCTACGTGCTAGCTCCAACAAGCATCGGCTATAAGATATTGTGAGTCTGTCCAGTTCCTATTATCACATTTCCCAGGTAAACAGGTTAAATCTTAGTCAAAAAATTACTGTTCATTTTCCCAGATATAAACATTCTAAATGAAAACTAGTAAAGCCAATTTTTAAGGTAGTTTTAAGATCTTATAGCCAGGCAGTGGTGGTGCACGCCTTTAACTACAACACTTGGGAGGCAGAGGCAGGCAGATCTGTTTGAGTTCAAGGCCAGGCTGGTCTACAAAAAAGTTCTAGGACAGTCAAGGCTACACAGAGAAACCCTGTCTTGAAAAAAGTAAATAAAGATTTTATTTTTAGTGATTACTATTGACTTAACCTAAGGTGGACAGATTAAATTTTCTGAAAATCTACAACCTGAAAACATTCTAGATTCCTTATAATATTAAGAGAAAATTGTTGCATATTTGAATAGAATTTTTTTTT
>CABHPP010143433.1:0-21306 GCA_902168425.1 Peromyscus attwateri
ACAGCCGCTTATAAAATAATCACTCAGAGGCTTATATTAATTACAAACTGTATGGCCGATGGCTTCAGCTTCTTGCTAGCTAGCTCTCACATCTTAAATCAACCCATTTCTATTAATCTATATGTTGCCACGTGGCTGTGGTGTTACCAGTCTGCTGGCATCTTGTTGATCCTTTTGAAGTGGGCTGGCATCTCCTCTCCACCCTTCTTCCCTCTGTATCTCCACTTGGATTTCCCACCTGGCTGTAAGCTTTCTTGCCATAGGTCAAAACAGCTTTATTTATTATCCAATGGGAACCACACATATTCACAGCATACAGAAAGACATCCCACAGCACCCCCCATCTACTCACCCCCCACCTACTCACCCCCACCTATTCACTCCCCATCTACCCACCCCCCACATACTCACCCCGAGTCCACCTTTCAAGCCCTCTGGGTGAGGAATTACCTGCCCCTGAGAGCTTGCTGCTGCTGGTCCATTTTCAGGCTCAGGGACAGAAAGCTGCTGTTGGTGGTGGAGTAAACTGAAATCAGAGTTAGAACTTGATCTGCCCTCTGAACCGAAGTAATTTGATATCAGTTCAGTGACAGATCTGTTTGTCTGACCTTATTCACGAAATCAGGTGGAGAAATGCAGTGGGTGGGCAGGAGCCAGCAGCTCCCATGGCATTCATACCCACAGTGTGCGATGCCTCCAGCAGGGAGTAAGTGCATGTCCATCCTATGGGATAGCAAGACGAACCTACGCCATGGAAAGGGGGTGCAAGTGAGGCTCTCCCTTGACTCCCTGACTTTCTAAGAAATTGTCACTCCAGAACTTGAGGTTCCGGAGACATGGAACCTCAGGCATCTGGCCCAAAGATTCTCTAGTCACCTCTGTTGGTGAGGAGCCGACCTTTCTCTAGTGGCCCTTGCTGATGGAGCAGCAACTCCTGTCCACACATGTCCAATTTAAGGCTGTGGTTAGGAGTAGGGTGAAGACAAGGAGGGGCCTGTCAGAATGACAGGAGGCACAACTGCTTCAGCTGAGCTACGGAGAGTAAAACATGGTCAATGCGTCATATGTGTTCCTGCACGCTGTGACCTTAGGCCTCCGTATGATATCACATTGATTCACTCAATGATATGGATGGTACTGCTGTCTCCATCTTACAAAAGAGCAAGCCGAAGCTTAGAGTCCAGGTCAGTGTGACCTAGGAGGCCCAGGCTTTTCTACTCCACCATGCACAGTTCATGGAGAGGTCTACAGTGGCCTCTGCAGCCCCTCAGGAACCTCCGAGAAGTCCCTCAGACCCCTGGAGCACTAGAATTCCATGTGAGCATCTCAGGGAAAATGTGTCTGCCATGCCCATGTAACTGGGTACCAGGCTTAGTGAGAGATCGTTCCCCTAGCCGGCTATCTTCCCCTAAACTAGGCAAAGAACAAATTTCAGATTGCTTCTGAGTCCAATCCCTCTCTTTTCATCTGTCTTTTGAGAATACTTTCTGACTTAGGGTTTCTATTGCTGCGGTGAAACACCATGACCAAAAAGCAAGTTGGGGAGGAAAGGGTTTCTTTGGCTTACACATCCATGTCACTGTTTATTATTGAAGGGAGTCAGGACAGGAACTCAAACATGGCAGGAACTTGCAGGCAGGGGCTGATGTAGAGGCCATGGAGGGGTGCTGCTTATGGGCTTGCTCAGTCTGCTTTCTTATAGCAGTCAGGACCACCAGCCCAGGGACGGCATCACACACCACAGGCTGGACCTTCTTCTATTAATCACCAACTAAGAAAATGTGTTACAGGCTTGCCTACAGCCAGACCTTATGAAAGCATTTTTGGTTTTTTGTTTTGTTTTGTTTTTCAAGACAGGATTTCTCTGTGTAACCCTGCTTGTCTTGGAACTTGCTCTGAGGACCAGGCTGGCCTCTAACTCACAGAGATCTGCCTGCTGCTGCCTCCTGAGTCCTGGGATTAAAGGCGTGTGCCACAACCGTTCAGAGGAATCTTCTTAATGGAGGCCCCCTCCTCTCAGATGAATTTTTATGTCAAGTTGACATAAAACTATCCAGGATACTTTCTTTCTTTTCTTCTTTTCTTTCTTTCTCATTGAGACAGAGTCTTGCTATGTACTTCAGAGTAGCTTCAAACTTACTATTTGGCTGAGGCCGACCTTAAATTTGTAATCCTCCTGCCTCAGCCTTCAGAGTACTGAAATTATAGGCATGTCCCACCATTCCTGGCTTGTGCCGCTCAATCTTATCTTGAGCAGCCCAGCACATATAAGAGACATGGTGGGCCACTGGATTGGGAGATTTCACTTTCATGTGTGTTAGTATGCATGTGTGTAGATGTGAGTGCACATGTGTGTGCATGCCTGTGAAGGCCAGAGTGCAAAACTGAGTTCTCCCTTAACCATCTTCTCCCTTATTTTTTTGAAATAGGGTCTCTCACTGAACCTGGAGCTCAGTGGTTCAGCTAGGGTGGCCAGATAGAGAGCCACTGGGCTCTCCCTGTCTCTGCTGCTCCAGTCCTGGGATTACAGGCGAGCGCTGCTGGGCCTTGCTTTTATGCGGGTATTGGGGACTGAACTCAGGTCTTCATGCTATTCATGCAGCTTACTGACTGAATCATCTCTCCAGTCTCAGTTTCTACTTTTTGTTCCGCCGTGTTGAGTATTTGAGACTGCAAACAGGAAGGACTTTGTGATTGGGTTTTTTAAAAAATCTAGTTAGAAAGCAAATTATTTTGTTCTTCTTATTTCCTCATGATCCACACATGTACAGTACGTATATGGAATAACCTTCATGCACAGCTTAAATCTGGGCCGTCACAGACGGCTCCATTGTCTTCCAGCTACTGCACTTTGGGCAAGCTACTTAATCTCTCTGTACCCCTCTTTTTCCCTCTGTAATGTGGGGACAGGAGTAGGTCCTACCTACGGGACTGTTGTGATAAAATGCCTATAGAGATACCTAGAACATATTAAATATAGGCAGTGAGATGAAAATGAGCATTAAATGGACTCTTTCCCATCAAAATGGACTTTTGATTAAACATGTCATTGCAATCTGTTTCTTATGTATCTTTGACTCTTTTTTCCTTCAATAGTCATGACTTTTACCCAAGTTCCAGCCCCTTGGCCAGTTGTGTGGGTAGGGACAGGGTGTGTCTTTTTTTTTTTTTTTTTTTTTGGCTTCAGTTACCTGGGTGGTTCAGTAGCTCCACAGCTCAACCTGCTGTGGGAGTGTATGATGTAACATCCCCACAGAATGCAGACAGGAGGAGAGAATGCCGCATGGGGCTCTGTCCACTGAGTAGAAGGATCTGACTTTTTCCTATTTGTGACTGGGGAGAACTGAGAAGACCCTGGTGAGACTCACTGCCCTAGTCCCTGTGGAGCTGCTTCCGCCTGTCGCTGTGGCCGCTCCACATAGTCAGCTCATCATACGTGTTCCTGGGAGCTATGACCTTAAACCTGTGTGAGCTCTCTTTGGCTCAGTTGTGTGCTCCTTTTATTCTGCAGAGGTCCCACCTCTGGCATTTCCAGGCATTTTGCTTTTGCAGGAGGTGGGGATCAGTTTTCTGTTCCAACTCTGCTGGAGGGAAACCGGGGCCAAGCAGGGGCCTGAGCCCAGGGAGTGGATGGTCCAGGTAGGAGGGACTAACAGGACAACTTGCTGGGTTTTTCTAGCCCTGCCCCTTATGATGTCAGCAAATCCCGAGTCATAAAATGGACACACTCTGACCTTTTTCAGAACACTTTTCTGTGAACACTTTGGAAATGTGTTCTGAGGACATGTGCTCCCTATCTCATCCAGGTAGCCAACATGCTGCTAGGGGACACAGCCTTGCAGAAGCCATGGGGTTGGAAAGAGGCTAAGGGTATTGGCGTTTTATCTGCCATGTGGAGGGGAGAAATAGCCCACTGGTGAAGAAACACCTAGTTGCTTTACAGCCCCAAAGCACTTTCTCAACTTTGACTTTCTAAGCAACCCCAAATCATCAATGAAAGAATAAAGGCTCAGAGAAATTAAATCACTTGCCCAGGGTTCCACAGCCGGAACTGACCCTTTCACATGGCACTTACTCTGTCTTCTATTGGCAGCTCAGGGCATCCTTCTCCAGGGTTGTAGATGCCTGGAGTGGATTGAGTAGTGTCCCGTAAAAATTCATGTCCACCCAGCTCCTCAGAATGTGACTTTGTTTTGAAGTAGTCCATTCGGACATGGTGACTTGAGATGAGGTCGGGTTGAAGCAGGATGAACCTGCTGTCCAACATGTCTGGTTTCCTGTCAGAAAAGAAAGGACACAGACAGGCATGGGTGGAGGGTATATGAAGACACTCAGGAGCTGAAGAGGAATGACATCATAACAAACCCGGGAGCATCTGTGGCTACCAGAAGCTGGGAGAGTCAAGGGAAGATCCTCTTATGCTTTGAGGTACCCCCAGAGTTCATGTGTTAGAACAGTGGTGTAGGTGAGTACCCCCAGAGGTCATGTGTTAGAACAGTGTGGAGGTGGGTACCCCCAGAGGTCATGTGTTAGAACAGTGGTGTAGGTGAGTACCCTCAGAGTTCATGTGTTATAACAGTGTGGAGGTGGGCCTTTAGGAGATGATCAGCCCAAGAGAGCTTATGAATGAATTAACACTGGTAATGTGGGAATGAGTTGATGGGCTCCTAGCAAGGTAAGTTTGGTTCTACCCTCTCTGTCTCTCCTGCATACTTACTTGCCCTTTGTCTTAGTTGGGGTTTCTGTTGCTTTGAAGAGACACCATGACTATGGCAACTCTTATAAAGGAAAACATATAATTGGGTGGCTTACAGTTCAGAGGGTTAGTCCATTATCATCATGGTGGGACAAGGCGGTGTGAAGGCAGACATGATGCTGGAGAAGTAGCTGAGAGTGGAGAAGAACCTACATCTTGATCCGCAGGCAACAGGAAGTGAACTGAGACACTGGGCATGGCTTGAGCATGTATGAGACCTCGAAGCCTGCCTCCACGGTGACACATTCTTCCAACAAGGCCATACCTACTCCAACAAAGCCACACCTCCTAATAGTGCCACTCTCTATGAGCTTATGGAGGCCAATTACATTCAAACTACCACACTCTTCCACTGTGTTCGGATGTAGTTCTGGAGACCCTTGGCAGATGCTGGCAACGTGCTCCAGGACTTCCTGACATCCAGAGCTGTGACACAAGTGTCTATATAAGGACTACCCAGTGCTATCCCAGCCAGTGGCATTGTCAGGAGGAGGTAGAGCCTATAAAGTGGGGTGGGGCTCAGTTGGAAGTCTTTCTGTCCAAAGGGGAAACCTCTTGAAGGGGATATTAAGATCCTAGTCCCTTCCCTTTTCCTCCTTCTTTACTTTCTGGACACCATGCAGAGACACTCACGCCATCATACTGATTTGCCACAGGCAACAGGACCCACCCAGCATGCACAGAAGCTCCTGAGATCATGAACTGAAACAGGCCTTTCTATTTTGTAGTTTGAGCATGGCAGGTCTTTTGTTACAGTGATGGGAAGTAGACCAGCATGCCTGGTTTCAGCCGTGCAAAATGGACGGAGAGAGATTCTCCGCTAGACAGTGTGGAAAGTGCAGCCATGGACACTGGATGCCACATATCTGGCCTCCAGATTTGTGAGACAGCTCATTCCTGTCAGTTTAAGCCATTCAGCTGTGGTGCTGTGAGCCTGTAGTTCTAGGAGGTGAAAGCAGAACCAGCGTGTCTCCTTGTTTCCTTCAGGGTCACTGTTCTATTTCTGCCATGACTGTACACACAGAGCATCTGAACCCTGGGCAGCCTGTGCTCTGTGCAGACCAGGGTTTCCATCTTTGCCTTGATTATATTTATCATAGCAAACTCACCTGTCTGATCCTATTTAGCTCTGGCTTTTATTCAGTGTAACTTCTACTATCTCAGATGCACCAAGAGAGTGCTTTGTTTGTGTGTGCACATGTGTGTAAGAGCGAACCTGGGCATAGGCTTTTGGCTTTCAGGCTCCTCAGAGAATCTCTCAAGTCTATCTGCAGGGGGCTGGTGGTCTCTGGCTGGGAGTAAGGGGTTGTTCCAGGTCTTACTCTTGGCCTTCAATAGCAGGTTGGAACTTGAGCCCTGAAGTCACAGAGCTTTCAAGGGGCAAAGGTGTTGGTTTTTCTGCTTTTGTGTGAGGACACCCTCTTGGATGAGGATCTTATCTTGCCCAGTCTGCCACCTATAGGAAAAAACAGAGCAAATAAGCAGCCTGCTATCCTTCTAGGTGCATGCTCTCTCATTACTGCAGTTTCATAGAATATTGTCAAGCATATTAGAAAAGGCTGAATCATCCAGCAACAGCTGTGTGCGTGCTGGAGCGCCCCAGAAGCCATGTTGCTCGGTCTAAGAAGCTGAAAGCTTCAGAAAGAGGACCATGATGAAACTCTGGAGAGCTTCTGGAGGCAAGCGTACATTAAAAGGCTGCAGAAGGCTGATGCACACAGATGAGGGCAGCTTCTGTAGACACGCACGCTCAGGGAAAGCGAGGCTTGCATATGCTGGCTGGCTCCCTTCTCCATTCCCTACTTCTCCTACCCAGGTTCCTGCCTACTGAGTAGTGTCAGCTGCATTCGGAGACAGTCTTTCCCGCCTCGGTTGCTATGCCAGCTCTTTCTGCAGATCTCACAGACTCACCTAAAGTGGGCTTTACGAATAATCTAAGCATCTCTCAGTCCAGTCAAATTGGCAATCAAGACTGACCAGCGCGACAGTTTATAGTTTGTGCCGTTGGGCCCAGACAGTCTGCACCAGGGTTCCTTGTTGTTTGTCCATGCACTGAAAGTGGGTGGAGGTGTGCACAGTGCACGGGACAGGTAAGAAGTGGGTGGAGCCGAAAGTGTGAGAGGGAAGAATACGTATTCAGTTCAAGTGCCAGGCTAGTGATTCTCTTTGTCCGTTGTGTGCTACTGCAACAGAACGCCCGAGGCTGGCTCATTTTAGAAAGAACAGAAAGTGATCGTCATCTGGAGGCTGAGAACTCCAGTCTCTAGGAGTTGGTATCTGGTGAAAGCCTTTTTTGCTGTGTTATTCTGTGGTGGAAAGGGTGTGTACATTAGTTACTTTTCACACTGTGACCAAGACACCCAAGAGCACAATTTGAAGGAAGGAAGAATGTTGTTTTTTTTTTTTTTTCTCTTATCATTCTAGAGAGTTCAGTCCATGGCAGCTTGGCTCTGTGTATCTGGGACCATGGTGGCCAGAGCCTTTGGAGGATGAGTCTGTTCATTTCACAGAGATAGAAGCAGACAGTGAGGAAGGACCTGGGACCAGGTATAACCTTCAAAAGCATGTCCCCAGTGACAATTTCTCCAGCAAGGCCACATCTCCTAAAGTCTCCACTACTTCCCCAAAGGGCACCTCAGCTGGGGGCCAGACATTCAACATGTGAGCTTATGGGGGCACATTTCTTATTCAAACTATAACAAAGTGGAAGATATGGGGAGGAGAGGGAAGAAGAGGGGGAGAAACTCCTTGTCTGAAAAGAGTCTTGTTTAGGGAACCCATTTCCTCCACAAGAAATCCATTCCATTATCATGACATTAATCCATTTTCTCCACCATCACAGGCGAGTCATTTCTCATCAGGCCTTGCCTCCCAGTGCTGATTAAGGATTATAGTCCCAGGACATGCTTTTGGGGGGGAACACTTGGGAACCATAGCAGTGTGTGGCTAAACCTGTCAAATAATTCCAGGGACCCTCTGCAGGCCTCCCCGGAAGAGACCAGTACCTGGCCCCTAAATAGTGCTTCAGCAGTGACTATAAAAATTTAATTTCAAGTGTAGCTCCTGCTATAGAGAAACACAATTAGTAATACAAGGAGCACAGTTAGCAATGAGACAGCGAGACCAGGTACGAGGCAGTTGCAGCAGTCCAGGTGAAAGATGGAAAAGGATGAAGATGAAGGCAGAGCGACGCCCCTCAGCTTCCCTCTCTGCAGCCTGTCCTGTTCTATGTGCTCAGTCTGCCTGGTTTCGTCTTAAGGACCTTGCACATGAAGTCTGTATGTTCCCATTTTCTAGACATGGGGACTGAGGGGTCTGTCCTAACACCACCAGCTTGTGCTTGGCAGGACAACCCACGACACTGGCTTGGGGCAGTACGCTACACTGCTGGGCTGTTGAGATTTTGCTGATGTCAGCCATGGGGATGACTCAGGCTTCCATCTGGGTGATGGAGTCTGGACCATTAACAGATGAGTTCAGTGGTTGACCCCATTGGAGAGGAGAAGCTTTTAGATGGTCTGTGTCCAGGCCTTGGCACGTCCTGCAGATGATCATTTATTGATAATGCTGGTGCCTCTGGCTTGACTGAGTGCTTTTGGCCACATAGTGATGCTTGGGGTGGGAGGGTAGTGGCTGCTGGCTTCTGGATACCCTTTGGCCTCCACAGGGCTGCCAGAAGCACAGACACGGTGGTGCCAGGCAAAGGGGGACTCATTTCTCTGCCCTAGGTCCTCTGAGTAGGCTTCATCTCCAGCCTGAAAGGCCGTCAGTGAACACCACTCTATGAGGTCGATAGGCAGAGCCATTCTGGGTACTCCTCACGTCACCTCCCTTCCCCCACATTTTCCTTCTGTCTTACCTAGCCAGGCTGCAGAACAGTAGGCACAGGGCCAGATT
The DNA here is from genome assembly GCA_902168425.1 of Peromyscus attwateri. Taxonomy (NCBI): domain Eukaryota; kingdom Metazoa; phylum Chordata; class Mammalia; order Rodentia; family Cricetidae; genus Peromyscus; species Peromyscus attwateri. The sequence goes on from CABHPP010143433.1 coordinate 8,654, forward strand.
GAAAGATCTTGAGCCTGACATCATCCAGATGTCCCTGGCCCTGCACCCTGGCTCTGGGAGAGTTTTCCATTCAGCAAAAGTGTGCTGAGTGTGATGGCTGCTGAAGACCGAAGGCTGGGGAAGGCACTTTCCCCACCTCTGAAGCTCTTCAACAGGGAGGAGAGGGACCTAACAGAGACGTCACAGGGTGATCTGCTGGTAAATGCTAGGCTGAGAACAAACAGAGGCAGATACCCAGGCAGCTGCCCCAGGAGGGAACATTTGAACTGAGCTTATCAGCATGAGTTGGACTTTGTCAGGTGGGAAACTGGACATAGAGGAGAGAAACACCCTCAGCCCAGACAGGAGGCTATGTATGTTTAGAGAATTTATGATTGATTCCAAAAGTACCAATTGAGCAATCTCTCTGGGGCAGCTTGTGCTAAGATTAGATAAATAGGGCCAGGAAACCGCTCAGCAGTTAAGAGCACTGGCTGCTCTTTCTGAGGTCCTGGATTCGATCACCAGCACCCACATGTGATCACGCTCACAACCATCAGTAACTCCAGTTATGGGGGGGGATTTCGTCTACAGGGATCTGATACCCTCTTTTGGCCTCTGAGGGCACCAGGCACACAAGTTGTCAAGGTGCACCATGTAGTGTGGGGTTGAAGAAAGCTGGCACTCCCAAGATGAAATTTTAAGGCCTAAGTGGCAGCAGGAAGGTCCAGCCTCTTTTGATAGAATGAACCCCGAACAGCTGTACAAAGGTGTATTTATTGAAAGTTACACAAAGTATTTCCTCATACCAAGGTCCCTAATCTCAATTTACTGTCTTACTGAAGGAGAGTATCACATGCCTCCATGACTCTAGTTCTTTATTTTGTATCGTGTGCAATACACAATAACACAAGAGCCTCAGGTGTGCCTGAGGCGTCTTGTGACCAAAGTCATAGGATGACTGCAAAGCCCCTTCAGCAAAACAATAATTGTTTTCCACAAGGATTCTTCAAGGTCAAAGTATTTTTTTAAAAAAGCTGTTCTTTCTAATATCTACCTCACACAGTGATTCTGCTAAATTCCCACAGCATTTCCCCCTTTTTGTTTAAGCTAATTTAACTATGTTGAAGATTCTGCAGCTGCACAGCGGAGACAGCTTTTTCTCTTTCGTGCTCTTACATACTCTTATTACATAAGTCAGAATACATTTGAGAGCCAATAAAACTATTATAACAAAAACAAGTATACCAACTGCTAGAATAAGAAACTTATCAAAATGATTCATGGGATTAAACGAAGCTGTGGTACCTGCAAGGCGTTCCATGACATCCATTCCAGACACTTCAGGTGACTTCACTGAAAAGGTTTCCTAAATTTCTTGTTGTAAATCATAAATCATTTGAGAAGCATTAGGGTGACTCAACAAATGCATTTTAACCATTTCCCAATCATGCTTGCTTTCATTAAACTTTAAAGGTGTAATACACTAAGCTGTAACATTCCGGTCACATTTTAACTTAATTTGCTCCTTTAAGGCCTCTAACTGACCTCCCAAAAGCAACACAGCTCGTGTCAAGTCAGCTATTTCATTAACTATGTCACCGTCTGTCTCCTTCTGTGGAGCCCAAAGTCTGCAGAATGCTGCTGTCAGTCTCTAAGCAGTCTGGATTTCTTTATGAAGGGCCGCTCCAGCTGCTGCAGCAGAAGCAGTCAATGCAACAATTCCTATAGCTATAATTGATCCAATCATCCGACATGTCCTTTTTAGTATTCTCCCAGTGAGTTTCTGGACTAGAATCAGCACAGGTGAGTCTTGCCATGGCCTCGACAACTTCACCGGAATCCAACTTGTTGACCTTGCTCTAAGAATACATAAACTTTCAGAAGTGACATCCAATAGCATACTGGCATTAATACAGGTATGGAGAGTACAATGTTCACAAGTGATACTACAGTTATTAGGGTGCCGTTGTATAGGCCCTTTCAATAATATACAAGGAAGGTACACGTGCTACAAAGGTGTGATTTAATCTAAAGTACAAAGTATACTTATGATCACAAACATTTAACTTGCCTTTCCAAAGTTTAAGAGGGCATAAGGCACTTGTCAATTTCCACAAATTAGTCTGAACTGAGTTGACAAATTGTAATGTAGAACCTGACATTCCACCTCCATGCCACTGGATAGGTTCATCAAAAATTATAGCACTGCCATCTTAACTCTGAGTGAGAATATTTTCCTTGAGGGAAGCTTTAAGGGCTCCAATCAATGACATCTCCATTGGAGATATTAACAAGCACTCAAGGTTTCTCACCTTTACACTGTTGCCAGTGTACCCAGTCAGATTCCTTGTTGGCAACCCACATCTCACAAGACGGTAGATTTATGGAACTAGTAGAATTTAATCTTATATCCTCTAAAACTAGATGCATGAAGCATATAAAATTCATTATGAAAATTCTGGGCAGTACTATGATTAACTAAAGATAGTCAAAATTAAAAAGTTATCTTTAGACATTGAGTTCCATTACCTATTGTTGTTTGTTTTTGCTCTTTTGAGGGGCCCACTACCCAGCTCCCAAATAAATCACACATGGAGGCTTATTCTTAATTATGAATGCCTGGCCTTAGCTTAGCTTGTTTCTTGCCAGCTTTTCTTAACTTTAAATTTACCTGTCTGTCTTTTGCCTCTGGGCTTTTACCTTTCTTATTTTTGTACACCTTTCTTTCTTACTCCGTTGCTGGTTGCGTAGCTGGGTGGCTGGTCCCTGATGTCCTCCTTCTTCTCTCAATCCTGGATCTCTCCTCTCCTGAATTTCTCCTTCTATTAATTCTTTCTGCCTGCCAGCCCTGCCTATCCTTTCTCCTGCCTCGATATTGGCCATTCAGCAGGTGTTTTACACAGGCACAGTAACACAGCTTCACAGAGTTAAACAAATGCACCATAAACAAAAGTAACACACTTTAAAATAATATTCCCCAATGATTACCCATACAAATAGGAATTCCTTGCACTCAATGTAGTTTGTGATCTCCTTACCCTCTTCTTCAGGTTTAGCGGGTCCTCTGTGGTCATAAGGACCAGGTAGCCAAGAAGATTCATTGACCACAGCAGTAATATCCATATCTCCCCAACTTACTCCTTTGTTAATTGAAGGACTGAGAATATAAGCCCAGTAAATATGATCAGTCCCTGTTACCCATACAGTTACCATAGACAGCATAGTAAGGGACAAAGTTGTAGCATTCCAAGGTTTCTTGGCCAGCCAAACTATTGTTTCTCCTTCAGTCAATTTCTTAAGCTGTCCTCATGTAGGAGGATCAGCTGTCTGCTTCAAAGGCTTTCTGTATATCTTTCTCCCCAGAGCTGTATTATCCATATCAGCAGCCAAGGCATCTGGGAGATTTCTCTTGCTCATGTCTAAGTTTTATTAATTTTGATGGTATCCATAACTTCTTGTCTCCTGCAGAAACATAAGCATAACCTCATTGTACACCTTCCCCATTTTCCATACTGATGTCAAGGCATCCTTGTAGTATACAGGCAAGCAGTTTTTTCTATGATCGAATGCCTTTCAGCAGCTGTTGTCCTTGTTTTATTAGCATTTAAAAATTTAAAGTTAGTAAAGTGTTATGTAATCTATCTCTGGGAGTCCTCATATTCCCCTTCTGTTTAACAAGCATCTCCTTTAGAGTGAGATTAGATCTTTTAGCAACTGTTTGTCCTGTAGGATTATATGGTATCCCTGTAATGTGTTTTATGTTGTAACATGCAAAAATTGTTTTATTTTACTGGAAACATAACCTGGGGCATTATCAATTTTAATTTGTATCAGTATGTCTATTACAGCCATTGTCTCTAATAAATATGCAATTACAGAACCAGCCTTTTAAGAATTTAAGGCAGATGTCCATTGAAATTCAGAGTATGTATCAATAATATGATTAACATATTTTAATTTTCCAAATTCTTCTAAATGAAATACATCCATTTGCCAAATTTCATGTCTTTGAGTGCCCTTAGGATTACTTTCTGCAGGTAAAGGAATTTGATCATATAAAGAACAATTAGGACAATTTTTATAATCTCTTTAGCTTGTTGCCAGGCTATGGAAAATTTATTCTTCAAGCCTTTGCTATTAACCTGATGTTTTCAATGAAATTGTGAAGCCTCTAATACAGTTCCTATTAAGACTTGATCAATTTCTTCATTTCCTTTTGTTAATTGCCCAGGCAATCCAGTATGAGACTGAATATAGGTAATACAAAGCAGGCAATTCCTTTCTCAGATTGCTTGTTGTAGTTGTATAAACAATAAAGTTAATTCTGAATTATCAGGAGTAAGTTCAGCAGTTTCAATATGTAACACAACCCCTTAATAAGTAATAATAAGTAATTATATTAAGAGATTCATTAAAGTCTAATAAAACCATCAGAATGGCATACAACTCTGATTTTTGAATTGAAGCATATGGACTTTGAATTACTTTACTTATGTTTCCTGCTTTATAACCAGCCGCTCCTAATTTATTTGTGTCAGTATAGAATGCAAGAGCCTCAGAAACAGGTGTTCTTTTCATTATACTGGGAAGAATCCATTCAGATTCTTTTTATGAACTGAAGTATTTTACTTTTGGGTGTTTATTGTTGATTTCTCCTAAATAATTACTACAGGCTTTTTGCCAGCTATCATTAATTACCCATAATTGCATAATTTCAACATTAGTATAAGATACTACAATCTCAGCTGGATCTATTCTTGACAATTGATGAAGTCTTATTCTTCCTTTTATAATTAATTCAGAAATTTTTTCTATATAGGTTTGTAACATTTTTCTCTGGTTATGTGCTAAAAATATCCATTTTAAAGTATTATCTTCCCTTTGTATAATAAGTCCAGTAGGGGAATGGGTAGAAGGTAAAATTACCCAAATACACTCAGTTGTGATATCTAAGTGATCTATATAGGCATTCGGTATTTTTTGTTTTACTTGGGTCAGCTCTTTTTCAGCCCCAACTGTTAAATGTCTTGGACTGTTTATATCCAAGTCACCTGTAAAATCTGAAACAAAGTACTTAATTCTTGAGTAGACAATCCAATGGTAGGCTGCAACCAATTAATATCTCCCAATAATTTTTGAAAATCATTAAGTGTGTGCAATTGATCTCTTCTTATCTGTGCCTTTGTGGCTGAATTCTTTGTTTACTCAATTTAAATTCTAGATAACTAAGAGAATTCCCTTTTTTAATTTTTTAGGAACAATTTGCAATCCCCATTGAGGTAAGATCTGTTTCACCTCAGCAAACACCTTTTTAAGAATGTCCATAATAAACTATTAAGATATCATCCATATAATGACAAATAATAGACTGAGGAAATTGTTAATGTACCATTTCCAGTGCTTGATTTACAAAATGTTGACATAGGATTGGATTATTTAGCATTCCCTGAGGGAGGACATTTCAATGGTATCATTTCACTGGCTGAGCATTATAATAAGTAGGAACCATAAAAGCAAATTTTTTTCCTATCCTGTTCTTGTAAAGGAATAGTAAAGGAGCAATCTTTTAAATCAACAACTATTGTAGGCCATGTTTTAGGTAATAAAGGAAATCCAGGCTGTAAAGGACCCATGGGTTTGATTACTGTTTATAGCTCTCAAATCAGTTAACATTGCCATTTTTCAAATTTCTTTCTTTTCCTTCCTTCCTTCCTTCCTTCCTTCCTTCCTTCCTTCCTTCCTCCCTCCCTCCCTCCCTCCCTCCCTTCCTCCCTCTCTCTCTTTCTCTTCTCTCTCTCTCTCTCTCTCTCTCTCTCTCTCTCTCTCTCTCTCTCTTTTTTACAAATATAGGAGAACTCCAAGGACTTGTAGTTTCCTCAGTGTGTTTAGCATCTAACTGTTCCTGTACCAGTTGCTCAAGCACCTGCATTTTTTTTTAGTTAAGGGCCACCACTCTACCCATACAGGTTTTACTAGTCAACCATTTTAAAGGCAGGGCTGTCAGGTTTCCCGTGGCGGCCCTTATTCTAAGTTTGGATAGCCAATTTCTGTCCTATCTTGCTTTTGTGCAACCTGTATAGCCTGTGACTTTCCCTTATAATTCTTCCCGATGCCCCTTTTAGGAGAGTATATCCCATTTTAAACACCGTTTTATGTGCTGTTTCTGAAATTGTAGGAATAATAATTTGAGCTCCCCATTGTTGAAGCAAATCTCTCCCCTATAAATTCATGGCTATATCTGCTACACAAGGCTTTACTATCCCTGTCTGTCCTTTAGGTCCTATACGTTTAATGCATTCCACACTTCGTTTTATATTAGATAATGTTCCAATTCCTGAAAACTGAATAGAAACTTCCTGTAAAGGCCAGCTAGGATTCCATGACTTCAGAGAAATTATAGATACGTCAGCACCAGAATCCAATAATCCTTTAATCTCAATCCTATTTAGTTTTAATTTAGGCCTTTCATCATTGATGACTGCTTTTCAGAATAGCTTTTTTTTAGTACTTTCACAACCTCCTGTCCTACTTATTGGAGCTGCTTTGCCTTTAAAATATGGGATTAGTAACAACTGAGAAACTTTACCACCAGCATTTATTTGCACAGTCCTTTTTATATAAGAAATCTATAAAAGCATTAAAAAGCAATCTCTATTGGATTTTAAGAGGTAATTTTAGGCAATACTATGGAGTATTTTTATAAAATTGTAAAAAGAGGATCCTTTTAATAGATCCCAAGTAACATGTTAATGTAACTTGCCAATTATTAACAGTGTGGAACAAACAATTTGTATTGTATTTGGTGGAAAAATAAATTTTGTAGGCTCTTTATCAGTAAGAGATTATTTTTTATGAACCTTTACCTTAGTAAACATATTATTTAATAAGCTAATAAGCCAGGTGATGGTGGCTCACATCTTTAATACCAGCACTTGGGAGGCAGAGCCAGGTGGATCTCTGTGAGTTTGAGGTCAGCCTAGTCTACAGAGCGAGTTCCAGGACAGGCTTAAAGCTACACAAAGAAATCCTGTCTCAAAAGATGAAAAAAAAAAGCTACAAATCCTTTCTATTTTAGGTATGACATTTTCATAGAATTTAACCAAGAATTTCCAAAAAGCAACTTAAAGAGCTGAGCCAAATTCTCAGTAATGATAAACAGACAAGAGCATACCCAATAATATAGTTTAGAATTACGAATTTTGTTTTTAGTTCATTTATTATTAAAATTAAACATTTATTTAAACATGAATTAGACAATCAAGAGAAGTGAACATCATCCATACAATGAATGACTAATACTTCTGGAAATTTAAACAGCATTGACTTAGTACTTTATGTCTTGGAATTGTTTTGTACTAGAAGTTGGGCTTGTTTTAACTTTTTCTTTCTTCCATGAAGGGACAATTAATGAGTTATTTCCATTATGAGGGAAAACAAAAAAAAAAAACATTTCCCACAAAGGGGCCTTTAATATTGAGTTATTCTCACTCTGAGGGAAAAAAAATTAGCCAAAAGAAACTCTCAGCTCTGGACCGCCTGTGCTTGCTCAGGCTGCAGCAGTGAGGCCCTGCCTGTCATTCTTAGTAATGCGGATGTCGCTGCTCTGTGCCGGCAGGCTGATCTCTAAAAGAGCTGACAGCCAGAGTGTAGCCAGAGAGCCAAGTTTCAGAAACCCTCAATTTCTTTCTTTTATCAGAAAGAGCCTTTTTTCTTTTTCTATTTCTACTGGGAAGAGGCTTTTTAAAAATTTTTCTTCATAGAGCCTTTTTATTTCTAGGTCTCGAGTCATCATTTTCCTTCTTCTACTGGGAAAATCCTCTTTTCTTGATTAATCATTTCTCCTTTTTCCACTGAGATTTTTTTAAAAATTCCTATTCCTTCATCTTTCTCTACTATGAAGACACCTTTTTAAACTTTCTTTCTTTTCCCTTTTTCTACTGGGAAGATTTTTTTTCTTGACTTAGCCTTTGTTCCAGGAGCCATTTTACTTGTTGCCGCTCCTGAAATGGAGAATCTAAATTCTCCATATTCCTGCCCTGTCCTTGAGTCTTGCCTACTATTATGGATGTACGTTACCTCCAGGCTTGTGCTGTGGAATCCTTTTTTTTAACACTATAAATATGTATTATTCTCACTGGTTAATAAAAAGCTGACAGGGCAGTAGCTGGGCAGGAAGTTAGGTGGGAAAGCCAAACTGAGAATGCTGGGAAGGAGGGTGGAGTCAGGGGAGGTGCCAGTGAGCCAACCAGGAAGCAAGATGTGCCAGAGGACCTGTAAAGCCATGAGCCACGTGGCAAAATATAGATTAATAAAAATGGGTTAATTTAAATGTAAGAGCTAGTTAGTAATAAGCCTGAGCTATCGACCGAGCATTTACAAATAATATTAAGTCTCTGTGTGGTAATTTGGAAGCAGCTGTTATGCCCAGATCACGTCCCCAAAGAAGCCACCGGAGACTTTAGGTACAGAATGCAAAAGCAAGGTTTATTCTTACAAGCCATGGTCAGGGAAGCTCATCAAAGCACTCACTTGTAGTAGTGAGGCCGGGAGGAGCTTGTCCTTTCTTGGGGAAGTTAGTTTTTATAGGCAAAACTCATCAAATTTCTTAGAGGGGAGGGGGTTAGTACGGGTCCATCCTTGATTGGTCCAGTTTTTCCTGGGCCTGGACTTGGTCTTATCTGTTTGCCCTGTCAGGAGTTTTACAACCCATCTCCGGGGTCCTTGAAGTTTGGGATGTTTTATGACCACTTAGCCTCTGCCAGATGGTTGAATATAGCTGATAAAGCCACCTGGGAAGAAGGGGGTCTAAGTTCTTATCTGCACTTAGGAATCCTTGAGCCACCATCGCGGCTGGCTGGCCAAGCATGTACTGATTGTGGGGGCTGGCTCAGTGGTCCAGGCTCTGTCCTTGACTCAAGCACATAACTCTAAGTTGGTGAGGGGCCCCATACAGTAAACATCTGGCTGAACTTTACATGCAGAAAGGGAGCTACTGCAAGGACTCTCTATGTCTTTTGTTCACGGCCCTCCCAGAGACTGCTTGCTCAGTCTCAGGAAACTGAAATTGAGGCCTGATCTCTGAGAGAAGACTGAGCAGCCTGTTATGGCATCTGCTTGGTCCTTTCAGCAGCTACTGGGATGGAGAGAGGACAGTCGGGGACAGGAAATATCCGTCTACAGTCTTGGGGTATCTGGACCCTTCTTTCTCGCCCTACATTGGGCACCAAATGGCAGAGTGCACTGTGTAGCATGCGGTTGAAGAAAGAAGGCACTCCCAAGATGAAATTTTAAGGCCTAAGTGGCAGCAGGAAGGTCCAGCCTCTTCTGATGGAATGAACCCTGAACAGCCGTACAAAGGTGTATTTATTGAAAGTTACACAAAGTATTTCCTCATACCAAGGTTCCTAATCTCAATTTACTGTCTTACTGAAGGAGAGCATCACATGCCTCCATGACTGTCCTTTATTATGTATCATGTAAAATATACAATAATACAAGTGCCTCAGGTGTGCCTGAGGCATCTTGTGACCAAAATCATAGGATGGCTGCAAAGCCCCTTCAGCAAAGCAATCATTGTTTTCCACAAGGATTCTTCAAGGTCAAAGTACCTCTACAAAACAGCTGTTCTTTCTCATATCTACCCCATAGAGTGATTCTGCTAACCCAGTCAGGGGGCTATGTATGTTTGGAGAATTTATGATTAATTCCAAAAGCACCAACTGAGCAACCTCTCTGGGGCAGCTTGTGCTAAGATTAGATAAATAGGGCTGGGAAACAGCTTAGCAGTTAAGAGCACGGGCTGCTCTTTCTGAGGTCCTGGGTTCGACCACCAGCCCCCACATGGTAGCTCACAACCATCAGTAACTCCAGTTCCTGGAGGATCTGACACCCTCTTTTGGCCTCTGAGGGTACCAGGCACATACATGGTGCACAGACATATACACAGGCAAGACAGCTGCCCCTCCCCCCCCCCACAGGACTAGATAAATAGTGCATGGCTCTGTGGTGGGAAACGCAGAGAAAGCAGCTTCATTTGCAGGCCTTGTGTACAACTACAGAACATGTACACAGACTTTATACATGCCAGAAGTCTCTAAATTCGGGTTCTTGAACCTTGAGATTGTGCAAAACAATGCATTGGGACAGAAGAAAAAAACACGGAAATGTTTATGTATATCTCTTCCCTTAAAAAACAGAATTCCTTATAAATTATTATTAGTGTGTGTGTGTTTGAGAGAGAGAGAGAGAGAGAGAGAGAGAGAGAGAGAGAGAGAGATGTTTCCGTATGGGCACACATGCTGCAGAGACAGGTTGAGGTCGCCAGCCTCTACTTGTATGCAGTTATTTAATTGAAACCAAATAAAGCGTTTAATGATTTTGAATATTTACTATAGGACTTGGCCTATGCCTGTCCTCTTGTCAGAGGCTCGTTTCTTTGTCCCTTGTCCCGAGTGTCCCAAGGAAGCAGAGCCTAGAAAAAGCTCTACAGCAGTGCAGGGGTTTCTTGCAACTTTGTTCACTTTCAGAGAATCATCCCATCTCTCTGCTCGGTGAAGTTGATTTTCTGTTGCCTCGTCTAGTTTTAGGTGACTTAATCCTCCCAGAGTGGAGAAAACACTTAGAGAAATTTCTGAAAAGATTCCAGGGTTGCAAGCAGTGATATGGGTGTGAGCAGAGATCTCCACAGTAGGGGAATACCTATCCACTTTCAACCCCCTCTTCTTTGACTTCCCTGTGGAGTCCACACTTAGAATGATCTCATCATAACTGGCAGAAGCTAGCCCCCAGTACTCCAACAGATTCAAATCTCCTGATATTAGGTACACTTGTATAGAGCTTTATTATCCTTGGGTGTTGGCTAATGATGATGGTGGGTGTACACAAAACTTAGACATAAATAAACATACGTATATTAGTGATGTATACTACACTCTGTGTGTGTGTGTGTGTGTGTGTGTGTGTGTGTGTGTGTGTGTGTGTGGTTGCAGAGATCAAAGGAGTTTGGAAACTGCAACTGTAGGCGATGAGCAGCTGGCAGGAACTGTGTCAGCAAAAGGGTGACGTGGTTGTTTTTGTTTTGTTTTGAAAGAGCACCTGACTCTGTGAGGAGTGACTGAGGTGGAGGGTGGCAGGGTCCAGGACAGAATCCCAGTGAGTTTCCCCAGCCCGGGCTGGCAGCTCTCCAACTCTGGAGAACCTGGGTAGCAGAGAGAAAGAAGGCTCAGTGGCAAAAGGTAGATGCCTCCAAGCCTGGTGACCCGAGTTTAATCCCCGGAACCCAATTGGTGCAGGAGAACACTGACTTGCCTTGGTGACTAACTGGATTTGGAAAATAAGTGGGGTAGCAGGGGCTCCAGGCTGCCAGGGGGAGACTTCTGTGCCACTGGGAAATTTGGGGCACCATTTTATTTCCCAAGATGGTAAACAGAGGCCAAGGGCAGGTTTGGGGAGGAAGATGAGCAGGTTGGGTCATGCTTGGAGAACCTTGGGTAGAGTCGTTCACTCCATCAGGCTTCTGGTGTCCTGTAGTTGGCTTGGAGCAGGGCCCTGGCAAGTGGTGGTGACAGAAGCTCTTGAGAAATGACAGAAACTAGGGGACAAAGACGGTGTCTGTCTAGACCTCCAGACCCCAGCCAGACCACTGGCATCAGTCCCTGGCCACTTCTCATATTCACCAAGTGTAGGTACCCCACGTCATTCTTCTCCTCCAAGTCATCAAGCCATTTTGGATATGATTCAAGCTACTTATCTTTGGGGCTCCAGGTCAATGTCATTGGGAAATCCTAATTGGGCTGGGAGTGTCCATGCCGTCATTGTCAAAACTCAGATAGGCAAAGCGAAAGGCAGAGGAGGAGATGGGTGGGGAAGGGTGCTGGTCTGTCCCACTGCCAAGGCTGGGCAGGGGAAGGCATTTGATCAAGGAGAAACACTCCATCTGGGTCCTGTTTTGGAGCAAACATTTCAGTTCTGGTGATTTCATTTTGGTTTTCTAGATGGGGCTCTCTGGATTGCAGAGTCCACTTGGGGCTTGGCCTAGAGAAGACCAACGTTTAATATCGGTGCTGAGGGACCAGTGAGATGGCTCGGTGGCAAAGGTCCATGCCTTCAAGCCTCATGACCTGAGTTCACTCTCTGGAACTCACATGGTACAAGGAGAAAAACCAATGCTTGGAAGTTGACCTCTGACCTCTGTACACACACTCACCATACGCATGCAAAACAGGCAAATACAATAATAATATATTAAAAGAATATGTTAGTCATGACTTCAAGGGTGCTACCCAGAGACACTTACTTGAACCTCCAGATGTGTGTGGGGTGGAAAGTATGTGAAATCAATGAAGGTTGGTGGTTATCTTGTTTCTCATTTAAAATTTTTTGTTGGGAAGGAAATGAAGAGTGATATCGATAGGTAAAAAGGTTCAAATTAAGAGGGTAAAGGTTTAGAAATAAAGATAGGTAAGTAGGAGGGGAAACAGTGGCTCACATCTTTAATCCCAGCACTAACTTTCTGGGAGTCTGAGGCCACTTTTGTCTACACAGCAAGTTCCAGGCAAACCAGGGCTATATAGTGAAGCCTGGGGTGGGGGTGGGGGGAAGAGAAACCAACTAAAATAAACATAAGGAAGAATGGAATGAAGGCAGACAGAATGTGAAAGACAGAAAAAAAA
>CABHPP010143434.1:2384-23172 GCA_902168425.1 Peromyscus attwateri
TGTGTGTGTGTGTGTGTGTGTGTGTGTGTGTGTGTGTGTGTGTGTGTTTTAATGTGCCATTTGATAGTGTTCAGAGGACAACTTGCAGAAGTAGATTTACTTCTTCTACCATGTGAGTCCAGGGGATAGAAGTCAGGTTGAGTCTTGGTAGCAAATTCCTTTATCTTCTGAGCTGTCTTACTAGCCAAATACATTGTGTTTTTGAGACCAGACTATGTCTTGCACTTATTTTTAAAACTTTTGTTATTTTTCCTTAGCATAGTATGAAAATATAAAATCTTGAATTTGGCTCAATCTTGATTGAAAGACTAGCATTTTCCCCAGGGATAAGTGGTCTTCAGCTTAAGATGCTTCAACTGACCATTTTTTTTTCTGGCTTTGTTTTTCAACTGTATGAAGGTGCAAAAGTGACAGGAATCCAGTAGAAACTGCACTTGGAATTTTGTGGGTTGTGCTCTTGCCAGCCTGGTGCTGTGACGCTGTATTATTTGTAATAGTAGGCAATGGCTGTGGGTCCTAGCTCCTGGTCAGTCCTACACCTGCTTAGTTAAATCATAAGATAGGATTTGTCCTATTTTGTCACTAACATTTGTACTAGTGAATGTGTTGTGGGCAAATTTAAGGATGACTCAGATGAGACATGATGTTTGTGGTAGGTCAGCCATCCTTAAACACGTGTTCTACATGTGATACTTTCAGGTGATGTTTTTGTTGGAATTTAACCATGCTGTATGTCCAGGGGCATCTGTAATGTATTGCATTTAAAAAGATTATTCACTTCCTGACCTAATCAATGTTTCTTCATGCTTCAAAACTAAGGTTCAGAGATAAGTTCTTTGAGAAGAACTTGTCTGGACCCCCATACCGTCCTTGATCATTTTTGACCCTGTGCTGGCTTCTGGTGATAAATGTTCTTGTGCAGGGCAGCTACTTCCTTCTATGTCTGTCTTTCTCTATACATTTAGCTCCTTCAACATACAGTCTTGTTTAAAAAAACTTAAGTCTTTGGAGAGTTTAATATAAAACGGTGATGGAGAGACCTTTGGATATCTGTCCTAGCTATAGGCTTGGAGGGGCTGAGTGGTGTAGACTGAAGGCTTTAGTAGAGGCAGTAGGCTTATTAACAAAATAGCCTTTCGTGAGTGCCTAACTGGTGAGGACTGTCAGCCAAAGCCTCTCAGAACCAACAGGTACATTGATACTCTACACTGATGGTCACAAATGGAGGGTCTTCAACTTTTTAGCCACTATAGTTTTTGTCCATTTAAGAACTTAAAAAAGTTGGCGTGGTTGTATATTGAAGTTCTTTTATTGTAATTTTGGATTTTGTTAGGGAAGAGAAAGTGGAGAAGTTAGTACTATAAAGAACAAGCTTTTCATTTAAAATTTTCTTTTAATTGATAACTTATAATTCATAATTATGATGCAGTGCATTTGAGCCCCTTTGCTCACAAGTTAATAAAACAAGAGTCTGGGCTGGAGATATGGCTCACCAACATGAATACTTGCTGCTCTGGCACAGAATCCAAGTTCAATTTTCAGTACCCACATTATGGCAGCTATAGTTCATAACTCAAATTCTAGGGCATTTAGTATTCTCTTCTGGCCCCTGAAGGCACCAGGCATGCATGTGCTGCAATACATACCTGTAGGAAGAAAACACTCATATGCATAAAATAATTTTTTTAAAGAATAAAGAGTCCTTGTTCAGAGTTAGTGAGGCTGAGTGTCAGTAACGAACCCTGCCAACTATTATTTTTGACAAAGCTTACATCCAATTGACATCACAGTGTTTCCAATGTCTTAAAATTAAGGAAAATAGGAGAATGTCTGCAGATCCTATCACGTAAGGACAAAGGTCAGCACTGCATATAGAAAACAATTCTATTTATGACTGATGAAAGATGAACACACATAGCTGTGAAAATGTGTACTCATCCAATACAGCTTTCATTTTTTATACACTTGCTAACTGTAGTGTTCTTTCATTTCCCCTCCCTCAAGTTTTCTGTGCTATTATCCACTTTTAGATAATATCAGCTTCAAGGAACCCTGGTGATATGGCCATAATAAAGGCAGAATCTCAAAACAAAAGCCCACTTTAACAACCCATGCAACCACTTTCAATCTCTACTAGTGCTTAACTCCATTTGGAATTTCTAAATTGAACAATGCCAAAGTTTGTGAAATAGATACTTGAGTGGAAGACACTGTAAAAGGAAGAACTAAAGAAATGGTAGAACACATTAAATAGGACCATCAATTCCTTTAGCACCACATTCTGTTTAATCAGGGTCTGTAGAGAAAATTGATCTCTCCCTTAAACTTCCTACCACAGACAGTGTTTCTGAGGAGCTTTTCTATCTAGGCACACTCTGGAAAAGGGCCGGCTCCTTATTGAGAGCTAAACCATGCCACTGACCATGTAACTGACCACTTGGTGATGCATTTGTTTTTCTAAGTTTAGCGCAGTGCCTGGGAAACTGCAGGAGAGGAACAGGGTTCTAAGGGAACAAATCTGTTTTACATTTGTGTCTTTTCATCATCTTATTCTGCTTGTGATCTGCATCATTTCATTTGCAGCCCAGATAGTTGTTCATTGCTGGCTTTATTGCATTCAGTTTCAACTGCAAATTAGGTGGTATTCTGGGACAAATGGAGAGCAAGATTGATTTCTGTACTTTATATTCACTATTCCTTTTGAAGGCAGATATTTTGCAAGATACTTTCAATGAGATACTATGTTGATCTGAGTTCAGTGAATTATGGCAAAACCCACGCCTTTCGTGACTTAATCAGGGCAAGAGGTGCAGAGCTGTGTGGCAGCAAGAGGTGCAGATTGAGACACAGCAGTCCCTCAAGTAAAGATTAAAGGTGAAGAGGTAACAGGAGTGGAGGAGCTGAAATATCAGTGGCAGGAGTATTAATATGTTCTTAAGTGAAAGTGAAATCCCTTATATAATTGTGAATAGAGATTGGAGAATATAGGATTCTTTCTAAGTTGTACTCAGTAGTTGAAAACAGTTTCCCGGTTGTGTTTTGGAAATTAGGAAAAATATACGTGTATATGCATGTATTAGTCTGTAAGTATATGCATATGTAGGTTCCAGTACCTGCAGTACTCTGTCCTCTGGATGTAGAGGGAAAGCCACCTGATGTGGGCTCTTGGACTTGAACTCAGGTTCTCCACGAGATCTGTATATACTTTTAATTGATAAACAATCTTTCCAGTGATAATTTTTTTTTAAAATAATTCATTTGTTGGGCTGTCACATTTTAATTTATATGATAATTTTTATATTTTAAAATTAGTTGTTAAGTATTTTAATAGCCATTTAAAATTAAAAGATTCATGATTATTATTTAAAATAAAAATGAGACCAGAAAAATACCTAATGTCAAGGAATTTCTGGCACTCCTCCTCCACTGATGAAACTCTGAGCTTGATATATACCCTTCCACTTTAGACCTTCTTCATATAGTAATGAATATCCAGTGTGCTGTACCCATGCATGTTGTATTTTACTTGTGTGCTTTGTTATAAGCATCAAGTTCATGCTTCTCATTTTTCTTTCTCATGAGAGGACTATTTACCTGCATTTTCACCTATAATCCTCTACTATGTTTTACGTATTTTTGTGTTTAGAAAGTTTCAGAGAGAACAACATATGGTAGGTGTCATTAAAAATAAGCTAAAAATTGACAAGTGTTTTTTTTTTCCCCCCTAAGTGGCTGTTACCATATATAATGCTTATAGGGTTGTCTCTGAGTCTGTGGTTTCCTATATTCTAGCAAACATGCGGTGCTACAGAGTGTTTTCATCTTACTGATTTGATTGGTGTGAAACGGTACTTCATGCCATTTTTAACTGGAAATTATTGATGAATAATAAATCCCTCAGAAATTATTTTTTAATGCTACCACACTTTCAGTACAAATGCATTTTAAATTGTACCAACTAAAACTCACAAGTAAGTAAACTAAACACTTAATTTGGCTCTCTAAAGTTTGAGGCAAGTTGACAAACCTCTTTTTGAAAAGTTGAGTTTACACAGTATTTTAAATTCTTCTGTAGTACAAACCCCTATTTGAGTCAACAAATGTTATCTTTGAAGAGTACCTATTGTTTCTATGTTCCTAAATCAATGCCTTAATTTTTCATACATTAGATATATTTGGCCAGAGTTTCATTTTATTCTATTAGAAGTATATCTTCACTTATCTTTTAAACATTTTTCTGTTCTTTCTCTGTTTTCAGATACTTGGAGCACCCATGATTCCTACTCTTCCATCTCTTCTCATTTTCAGGATAGATTTAGTTGCCAGAGAGCATCTTTGTTTCATTGTCCTTCTGAGTCTCCACTTTGAATCTAAATTTTTATATTTAACTATCTACTTAAAATCTACACTGGCCTCATTTACAATAATTTTAAAATTAATGTGTCTAAAACTAAATATCTTCTACTGCCTTTACTATTACCATAGTATTACTATAACCAATACCCCCTTTGAGTTGCTTATGGTTCAAATTGATCATGCTTCTCTTTTTATGTGACTGTTTGTATCAAATCTTATCAACAAATTCTTTTCCTTCCAGCTTCATTAGGTACACAAATTTCAACTGCTTCCCACCATACCTGCCATGACAGGCTAATACATCTAATCTTAGGTCCCAGCTGACTATTATGTTTTCTGTTTCTCTTTATACACTGGTCTCCTCTCCCAGTGGTCTATTCTCAGCATATCAGACATAACACTCTTCTTAAATTTTACGTGTTTCATGGCATTCCTTTTCCTAAAAACACTGGCAGTTATTTGTCTGATAGCCAGTGATGAATGAATGGTAGACACAGGTTCAGCATCGTAGCCAAATTATAGAACAACTTTTTAAATTAAAATAAAAATTGCATTCTTCGACAATTTTATATTCTGGTCACTCTCACCTTATACACTCTATTACCCCACTTTCTCCACTGCCAGACCCCTCTCCTCATTCTGTGAAAGTCCCTTTCTTGCCTCCATGTCTTTTCATTTTGTCATGTGACCAACTGAGTAAACCAGAACCATTTGTGTGACCATGGGTTTGGAACTGTCCGTTGGAACCTGGTGGGCTTTTTCACTGATACTAAACTAAAGACAATGATTCCCTCTTGCCAAGAATCCACCAGTAACCAATAGTTCAGCATAGGGAATAGGGACCCATGAGATTTCCCTGAAGTCAACCTCAGCTGCTATAGGATTAGGATAGTGATGGCCAGGTCATGCCCAGATCCTATAGCAGCTGAATAGCATGGGGTCATAACAACACTGGGTGTTAACTTTCTCCTTAGATCAACCCCTTTTCCTTGTATTTTCCCAGGTACACCACCAAACATGTTCCAAGAAACTTTCTCTGTGTGACTTTTTGTGTGTTTTAGAGTCTGGCCTTAGCAAACAGTTTATGACAACTAATAAAATAGTTTTAAGGAGGTATCATCCAAATATCTTTACCACGTTTAGCTCAACGTCATCCTACAGTTAACTCTATCACCTCATACTTTGGACTATACTGCACTTTTGAATCATGCACCAAGAACAATCTTCAGTGTACCTGATAGTACAAATCACAGACTTGTCACTCATCATTTACTTGACATAAGTGTTACATAGTTCATTTTAGTGGCTACTGTAGCTTGTATAACATTTGATAACAAGATACATATCTTCATTATCTTGCTAATGCTTTAGGGACATGTGAAGCCTGCAATGGGCTTATAGATAAAATCGGCTCTTTTTAGTATTTTGAGAAGTACTCTATGAATGTGAAAAAGAGGACATCATATTTGACTACATTCGTAAACAACACTCATTTCATTTTTGCACAAGGTTTTGTCTTAGCTTCTTTTTTGTTGCTTTTATAAAACATTTAGACCACAACAAGTTGGTGGTGGTGGTGGTGGCGGGGTGGGGGGGGGGGGGAAGGCTTATAATTCCAGATCACAATCTATTGCTTAGGAAGGACAGGACCATGGAGGAATTCTTACTGCTCCCTCACTGGAAAGTGCTCAGCAAGCTTGTATAGATCTTACATAGTTCAGGCCTAACTGCCTAGGGATGGTGACATCCACAGTGGGTTGTGTCCTTCAACATCAATCAGCGATCAAGACAGTCTCTCCCAAGAAATTGGCCACAGGCCAGTGTAATTGAAATGATTCTTTAGTTGACAGTCTTTCTTTCCAGGTTACTCAAATTGACAATAAAAATTAATCAGGGCACCTTTAAAATCGGTAACAAGATTTTTGAATAAAATTTCTTTGGTGTCATAAATATACACTGAGAACAACTGAACAACCACGCTAGCCACTGCCTCTGTGTCCATGAGCCTAGTAAAGATGAGACCACGTTTTCTTTGAGCTGATGGCAGCTAATAATTATGCAGGGACATTGAGGATATTCCTGCCAGATTAGGAAATACTCCCAAAGGGTGGTTGTTACTTTAGAACTTTCTGTTTACCTGGCCCAACCTCTTTCGGAAGGACACTGATGTCAGAGATCTTCTCTTCACTCTATTCTCTTTCTCTTTCCACAGGTTGGAGACCTGCACCATAGTCAGAAAACTCTTCCGTTTCTCTTTCTTCTTCTTTTTATTCTTTGCATGTTTTCCCATCTGTAAATAATATTGCCTACCTCATCTCTTGGCATCATCTCTGAACTTGAAAGGACAGCTAATGGAAATCGGATCAATAAGTAATCTATGATGTGTAGTAACTCTCTCACCTTCAGTGGAGGAGTTGCTCATTGATTATGCACATATCCATTTACTGGGCAGGTTCTTTGTAACAAAGGTGCTACATCAATACTGAAAACACAAAGATGAATAATATACATTTTAAAATAATTTTTTGAGATTATAATACAATTACCTCATCCTCCCTTTCCCTCCCCCAAGCCCTTCCTCATACCCTCCCCTTGCTCTCTCTCAAATTCATGGCCTCTTTTTCTTTGATTGTTGTTATATTATGTATGTATACACATGTGCATATGTGAGTATATATTCTTAAATACACAAGTACAACCTGCTCAGTTTGTATAATGTTACTTATATGTATTTTTTTGTTAGTGGTGGCTGAACCTTTTAATGTTGGATAACCAATTGGTGTGCTCTTCTCTGGGGAAGACTGTTTCTCCTATTCTCATCATTTCTTAGTTGCCTGCAGTTCTTTGTCTAGGGTTGAGGACTCTCAAACTTTCCCCTTCTGCATTATAATGTCCATTGGTGCCTTCTTGTGTAGGTCATGTTTGTCAGCCATAGTGCTGAGACTTCCTGGTGTAGTTTCTTTGAAGTTTCTAGGAGACACAATCTTACAGCAAAGCTCCTCTTCCTCTGTCTCCTGCAATCTTTCTGTCTCCTATATAACAATGATCTCTTAGCCTTAGGTGTAGGCATCATATTGTAGATGTATCCTTCCGGACTGCTCTTTGAAATGCTGTGTTCTGTTGGTTGTAGTTTTCTTTAATGGTCTGTGTCTGTGACAAAAGGAAATTTCCTTGATGAGGAATGAAAACTACACTTATCCCTGGCTATAAGGATAAATACTCAGAACATAGCTATAGATTATGCTAGCTTAGTAAGGTAGCTTTTATAGGTTCTTCTCCAAGATCTATGACTTTACTAACTTGGGGTAATTGTCTAGGTTTCCAGTTCCAGGCATGATTTCCTTCCTGTTGAGTAGGCCCTATGTCCAATTATGGAGCTGTTATTTACCTCCAGGTTATGAGTCCCATTATTGTACCCTTGGGGTTATCATGACATGTTGATTGCTCTTGTAGTTCCTAGGAGTCATAGGTGGGTGAGACTACTGGTTGCTTCCCTCCTTTGAAAGCTTGTATGTTACCTCCAAGTACCATGAAGGCTAGTTTTCAGGGAGGAGGCTTTCATGTCAGATCCAGCTTGGGTCTTCTTGGTTCTTTGTTTGATGTGCAATATGATTTTTCAGCAATAGGCACTTACCTTCTACCTCTGGGAGGCAAGCAAGAGTATAACAGCAATAGCTTAGAATCTTCTGAGAGTCTCTTGGACAGCTCTGACAAACAACTGAAAAGAAGGTTTCTCACGGCTGTTGTGGTTTTTGTTAGATGTTTTATGGCTCTTAGGGGAACATTGTTAGCACAGATGGAAATTTTCATTTGAACTATATATTTATATTTTATCCAGACTTAAATATATTATACATATTTTTAGGTAGGTAGATGACTTATCAGACATTCTTACTGTTACTTTACTCTCCTCCTTCCTTCTGTATACATTTTTTTTATGTTCAGTGAGCTCTGAATATACTATGTGAGTTGGCCTGAGAAATGAATACCTATTACACACTTTAGGGTGAAAAAGGCAAGTTCAAATGGAATATCAGATAAAATCTCAGTGATTATATAAACATCAGCAAGTAAGTAGAGGTTTGAAAAAGGACTTAAATATTAATAAGAGTGAAGGAAGTAAACACAGATATCCTTTGTTGTGTAGTACACCTAAGCTCTTATGGAAGATAGAGTATTTATGTAAATATTCAGATGTAAGCGTGTTAAGTAAATAATTAAATTGAATTGTTTGGACTAAAGTGCATATAAAAAGGTATGCTAATAGGTAGATTAAAAAACTAATTGCTAGTGAGAGTCCAAGTCATGAATGACTTTGCACTTCAGCTGAAGGATTCACCCATCTCCTGAAAGCCAAGGACAACCAATAATGGTGTTAGTCACTAATGGGGTAGGAATAGGTTTGCATACAAAACTATGTTATTGGTTAGAGGAGACAGAGTTCTTTTGAAAAATAAGAGAGTTTTTGTTTGTTTTTGTTTTTTTTTTAATTTTAATCAGATACCAAGTTATAGGTTTAAAAAGAGGGATTAAAAATTTACAATAATTTTCAGAGAAGATGAAATGGTTGCTTTCTGCTGTAAGTAGAGTGAAATCTTTGGAAAAACAGTAACTTTGATGGAGAAATAAAGGGATGAATTTAGCGACGTTTTTTACGTTTTTTGGCGCTAATGTCTTATGTTTTTCTCTGTGTGGTGGGTAGAGAATGAATAACAGAGAGTGAAGAAGAAGGAGGAGGCATAGAGCAATCAGTAAGGAGAACAGAGACTCATTGTACTTGCGGCAGAAAATGGAAGAGAGCTTTGGCTTGAAATCATTATAATAATTGTGAGACACATTAAAAGTGCAGATGAGGCTAGCGACCACTGATTTATGTTAGGAACTGTCTGTGCATATGGGCTACATTTTATAGTAACATTATCCTTGATCTTGATTTAGAGAAGCTAACAGTTGGACTCATTAAGACTTTGATTTTGCCATGTGTACTCAATGAAATGAAAATATAGGAAGACATATAAAGATGCTGTCAAGAGTCTAGAGGGAGTTCTGCCCATTGAAATCTAATCCAGATGTGGCAGAGGTAATGTTGGAAGATGCAGACTGGGAGAACATGGGAGGGTCAGTGACTGGTTGGTAATTGTGATGTGATGAAGAACAGGTCTAGAGAGAATAACTGCGAGGGTTTGGGAAGTGAGATGTACTTTGGAGAAGATGGCTGCATAGATTTGTAATTTCATAAATATGGGATTATCATGGCTCTTCCTGGGGTTCAACAGATATGCCTTAAGGTCACTGAAATTGGGGGGATTAACTTATTTTACTCATGAATATTGAGGGGAGGTAATTTAAAATCTAGGATGTATAATGTGGTTATAAAATCATAGAGGCCTTCTGAAAACTCATGTCAAAAATACCAAAAACATCTATTGATAATACTGTAGTTTAGTAATGTGAGTAATTGTCAGTTTCTTCCTACTGTTCTATGTTTGCTATTTAATGGTAAAGTGTAAATTTCTTAAAATATGAATCGTTCTCATGCATATTTATAGATCATATTTGAATAGTAAGTTTGTTTTTCTTTAAAGTCACACACATTGTGATTCTGCCCTAAGAAATTTAGAAAATGGAGAGATTTTGGAAGGAATGGGCGAAGAGACGGCAGTTTTGTATTTTCTAATTTAATTGGAATAACTTTGAGAAAATGACTTGCTTTTCTTCTTCGTGATTATAAATTTGGAATAGGAAATAGTGGATATGTACATAAACTTAGGAAATAGAAAAGAAGGAGAGAGAAATGATTTTACAATTTTAAACTAGTCAGTGGAAAAGAAAGTAAAAAAAAATAAGTAACAGAAACTGAGTAATAGTTAACATTAATTGAGTTAGAAAATTCCAAGCAAAAATTCCAGTTCTTTACATTGGTTCATTCATTTATGAAAGAATGTTGACCATGGAATAATAGATTTAAAAGAAGGATAATATTTTCAGATACTGGTGTGGAGGCTTTTAAAAAAAGTCACCATTATCTCAAACTCATTTTGTCTAAAACTACCAATCTTCTGTCTTGAACATGTCTACTTTTCAGTCTGTTTCTGTAGTGACATTATTCTCTTCCCTTTCCATTATTGTAACTTGGAGTCACTTCGGTCTCTCCCCATTGTTCCCTTTTACTTTCTAATTCACTTAATCAGGCTATTGGTTTCAACTCTGCAAACTCACTTTTGTAAATCCCTACTGAAAACTGGAAGGTAATACAGGTGCTGTTGTTAGAAATTGTCTGTATTTGACAAAGAAAGACAAAATAAGGAACAATGTAATTTTGCCCTAGGACAGTCATTACACTAAGCATTTTATACACTGACCACCTTTTAACACTTTAATTGTAGATTTTACTCAGATGTACCTTAAATATGAATACATATTCGCTTATATAAATTATTTAAGTCAGAGGTGTCACAAAGCTTCTAAGTGATACATTCAGGTATCATATGTACAATATATACTACATAAATTAGACATCAAGATTCTAAGCATTCAGTATTAAGTATATGGTAATATAATTTTGTTCAATGATATGTTTTAAAGTAATAATTTCCTATATCTATTTTCAAACAAAAACTATAATTCTTTTTGAAAAGGATTTGTGTTATAATTGAATTTCTGGATATAGCATAAGATCCATATTAACTTTACATTTTACTTAAGCAGAGGATTTGATTCTGCTTATAAAAATTCTCAGTTTCCTCAAAGGAGTACAAGTAACAATGTTTACTTAATAAAGTTCTAGAATATAAAACCAACATGAAATAGTAGTGATGTCTTTTAAACACAAAGAATCAACCTAGAAACAAAGTAAAGAAAACTGTCATTTGTGATAGCAAACAAACAAACAAACAAACAATCAAAAAACATTAGGAATAAATTTAGCCAAGATGGTAAATGATTTATATACAAAACATATTTATAAAAGAAATAGAAGCAAATTAATAGAAAATTATAACCTATATTCATTGTGAGTGAATAAATTACTATTGTCAAACTACTGAAAGAAATATACAAATCAATGTAATCACTGTCAAAACTCCAAATCATACCTTTATTTTCTGATAGAAAAGCAATTCTAAAATTTACATGAAACCATAAATGATCCTGAATAGCCAAACAAATTCTGAGGAAAAAATAAAACTTAAGGTATCATTCTTCCTGAGTTAAACTTATATTACTAAGCTATTATAATTAAACAATATGCTACTGCCATAAAACAGAAACATAGACAAGCAGAAAAAACGTGCACAAGTCAACCCAGGTACATATACTTAACTAATTTTTCACCAAGACACTGAGACGATACATGGAGAAAGTATGGGCTGTTTGATAAGTGGTGATGGGAAAACTGGATACCTTCATGTAAAAGAATGATATTAAACACTTTATACCATACACAAAAAAGCAACTCAAAATGAATAAAAGACTTAAAGTGAAAAACCTGAAATTATATAAGTTTCACAAGAAACACAGGAAAAACAATCCCCTAACATTGTTCTTAAAGATTATGTAAGAGATCATAGCCACGACCCAAGCTACTAAAGCAAAAATTTAAAAATGATTCATGAAACTTAAAAAAACAAAACAAAACAAAAACTCCACAATAAAGGAAGTAGTCAACAGAATGACAAGACAACTTATAAGAATTAATATCCAAATTTATAAAGACTGTATACAACAAAGTAGTGAAAATAACCTGGTTGTTAAACAAAGAACCAGAATAGATATTTATTCATGTATATGAAAAGTTCCCCTGCATCATTACTCACTGGAGAAATATAAACAAAAACTGCTATAGGATTCAACACTCCATACCTTTTAGGCTGTCTGTTATCAAAATGCATAACATCTTGGTTAAGATCGAAGAAATGGGATCATTCTTCATATACTGTTATCTACACTGTTGTAGCAATGGAGATTGGTAGAGTTTTTGCAGAAAATATTATGGAAATGTTTTGAAGAATATAAGTGTGAATTACTGTACAATCCAAAAACTCCTTTGTTGCCATGTGCTCAAAGGAAATGAAGTCTTCAGTGTGTAAAGATCTCTCAACTTCCGTATTCATTGCAGCATTAGTCACAGAAGCCAACAGATGAGAACAACCAGTGTCCACCAAAGGGCAAAGAGATAAAGATACTGGTGTGTATGTTTACAGTGGGTTGTTACATAGTTCTAAGGTGACTGAGGTCCATTTGCCACGTAGAAGAGCCTCCAAAATGCTGGGCATCAAACTAAAAAAAAAAAAAAAAAAAAAAAAAAACCACAAATCAGATTCAGGAAGTAAAATATTACATGATCTCTTATTTTCAGAGTTTATGAATTGCTTTCAAATGTACAGAGATAAAGAACAAAGTAGAAATTACCTGATTTAAAGGTGCATTGGTGGAGTATAAAAATGTTTAGAGGCTATAAATCATCAGATATGTAAGATACAAAAATTTAGATATTTAATGTTCTATGTGAGGACCATAGCTACCACACACACACACACACACACACACACACACACACACACACAGACAGACAATCACATATATACACACATACAGGCACATACAAGACTAACTATGTATGATTACAGATATATTTGCTTTACTATAGTAACCCTGTTACTATCTACATTTATTCCAAAACAGCATATATACCTTAAATATAAATATCCATTTTTTTTTAAGTCTAGTGTGGTAACTCACACCAGGAGGCAGAGGCAGAAGAATGGTGGATTTGAGACCAGCTGGACACCATGCTAGAGTCTGTTTTCCACCATGAAGTTTGCAGGGATCGAACTCTGACAGGTTTGGTAACCAGTACTGTTACCTACTGAGCAATCTCACTGGCCTGTGACCTACTTGTCTTTGGCGTAAAGGAATATGTTTCTTTATATTATGCCTAAGCTACTTCTGGAGAGTATTTTTGACTGTGCTATGTGCATTTAAATTCTAGTGTGCCATTTCTGATATGTGCTTTTATAGTGCTTCCTACCATTGCTTTACTAAGTCTATAAATCTGAACTTTAAAAGTCCTGGTGGTGGATAAGATTTAGAATGTATTATATGATAAGTGTGCCTTTATCTCTGCATCTGCTACAGTTTGGGTCTTGAATGTCCCCGAAGGCATATCTGTTAAATTCTTGATCCCCTATGGGGATCAATAGCCTATGGAACTGGTGGGAAGTGAACATTTCTGAGATGAGGCATAGTGTGAGGAACTGAGGTCATTGTGTTGTGCCCTTGAGGGAGATATCCAGACCCCATCTTCCTGTCTCTTTTTGCTTTTTGCATTGCATGAATTGAATCACTTCACTTGTGATTTGTCCCACTGTGTTGAGCGGCTGAAGGCCCCAAAGTATTGAGCCAGCCAAACATAGTTTGAAATCTTCCTGAAAGTTCCCTATTTCAGACATTTTAAGAGATAAAAGGAAGCTAACAACACAGTTTCCAAATCAGTATTTTTCTTTTGACTGTACCTTACGGTACATTATTATTTTTGAGTTTTCACTTTTGTGATTTTTGAGTTTTGCTCACTGTAACACAAATTTTAAAATGGTCTTTTAATAAAAAACCTAGAGCCTAATATTGGGGTAAATGCTGAAAGATCACAAAGACAAAGGAAAAAGTTACTGCCACATATTACCTCTAGGACTTTTTACCTGAAAAGACCTCTAGTTCTTGTCTCCTCACACCTTATATGCCTTTCTCCACCCAGCCATATTACTTCCTGTCTCAACCTCTCTAGTGCTGGGATTAAAGGCATGTGACTCCCAAGTACTGGAATTAAAGGTGTGTGCCACCACTGCCTCGCTCGGTTCATCTCCTAGACTGAGTCAATCTCATGTAGACCAGGGTGGCTGTGAACTCACAGAGATCCAGACAGATCTCTGTCTCCTGTGTGCTAGGATTAAAGGTGCGTGCCACCAACTGCCTGGCTTCTATGTTTAATCTAGTGGCTTGTTCTGTCCTCTGATCTTCAGGCAAATTTTATTAGGGTACACAATATATCACCAGAGCTTACTATTGCCTTTCTAAATTAAAATGTACTGGTTTGTTAACTAGGATGTTGTAATCCTTTGATTATTTCAGTTTCTGCAAAACTGTAATGATGTATATTGAAAATTTTAAAGGTTGAAATGCTCTTACTGAATTTACCTGATTATTAAGAATCACTTGGAACAAACTGCTCTTCTATAGTAAACGTTTTCAAGATTAATATAGTTTCTTGATTCTGTACCGGGGACATAATCTCTCTCTCTCTCTCTCTCTCTCTCTCTCTCTCTCTCTCTCTCTCTTTCTCTCTCTCTCTCTCTGTCATAGGGAGGTATGCCTCTTTGACTTTTATGCAAATAAGCTGGATAGCTGGTTTATTAGAAATATGTACTGCAAGCAATTTTAAGTGATGTATTTATTTTCATATTAAATAAGGCTGGATAGAGAGTTTCCTTTTTTTTCAGTTCAGTTGACTTTCAAGACCTCCTTCAGAAGGGCAATGTTGAAGTCCTTTCTTATCACCAGGACTTTATGATAGATTATATGCAAACCGTTGTGTTTTAGGCCATCTGCAAAATGCAATAATGAAAACACAACTTGACACCTTCTGTGACAAGATGTTCTGCCTTAATTAGTATGTTAAGGTCCAAAAACTCAATGCACACCAAGCCAACTCATTTTTTGTCTAATTTATTTGGATTTAGGAACACAGTTTCTTGTTCTTTTTTTTAAAAAAAAATATTATATTTATTTTTGCTTCATTGGCATTCAGCAACCCTTCAAAGGGGCAAGTGGAGCTTCCAGATGGTGAAATTTGGAGGGCACCTTCACTTTCCAGTGAGAGTATTCAATCTGAACATTTTTATCAGAATCCTTTCCTCCATGAGGAAGACTGTCACATTTTTCTTCTAACAGTCAGGGGTTAGTGTAGTCTTTTATTTTGTATTCATCATGTTCAGATTTTAACTAAAAAATTGTAACAGATACACTGTCTCCTGCATGCTCAGGATATACAGATTAGATTTACTAAGACATAATAGAAAGCAAGGGAATTTCACTTGATAAATTTAATATGTGCATGGAGACATTAATGCAAAAAAGGTATATATAAGAATTTAGAACTGAATGCTGTCAAACTAGGTTGGACAATGAGCAATAAATTGTGAAAATGTTAAGAAAAAGTAGCTTGGGCTAGAGATGTTAATTGTGGAAATGTGATGAGGAAGGAAAGGTCAATTGGCTGATATTTGCCTTCACAGATTTCTGTTGACCTTGGCTCCTCTTTTTCTGGTGCTAGGAATGTTTTTCCTCCTCTTGACACAGGGGCAGCACCTTGTATATAGGAGTTTTCTTTCTTCCATAAAGTGTAGGGAGGTCAGAGCTTCCTTTTTGCATTTGCTGCTTTTCAAGTACCTTTGACTCAAAATAACCAATAAGCCAAAGTGACATATTTTGATCCCCTCAATAAGAAGAGAGTTGAAAATTTGTCTGGTTATTTGAGAAGTAGAACAATATTGACATTTAGGAATGGTTCCATGACAGCCTATACCATTCCACCATGAGGTCCTTAGACTAGTAATTACTGGTATTTAAAATTAAGCCAGCACAAGACAGCTCAAACAGCTCATAGATGACCAAAATCCAAAGTAGATGAACAACAATAAATATGTTTTAACATTTCTTCCTACGTGAAGTATGCATACTGAGTTTGGGGCTTCGCAGGAGAGCATTA
The DNA here is from genome assembly GCA_902168425.1 of Peromyscus attwateri. Taxonomy (NCBI): domain Eukaryota; kingdom Metazoa; phylum Chordata; class Mammalia; order Rodentia; family Cricetidae; genus Peromyscus; species Peromyscus attwateri. The sequence goes on from CABHPP010143434.1 coordinate 18,502, forward strand.
ACCCACGTCAAAATTAGACCAATAGTAATAGGATACATACAGTCATGGATCTCCTTCTTAGCATGAAATGGTGGAGTAGTTTTTGTACCCACGTTATCTTGAGCATTCTATGCCAGAAGCAGAGACTGACATATTTAGCTCTTTCAACAAGTCAGAACTTGTTGGTCAGCTACAGGATACAAGGGAATTGCTTGCCTAGGAAGAGTTCAAAAGTATATTTGAAGGATAAAGAGAAAAGCAGAGCAGAGTGAATAAAACTGAAGATAAAAGGGGTAGGTGGGAAGAATAGCACAATAAGAGAAAGGTATTTATTATACAGAGTAGTGCATCTTTGACTCTGTCCATAGAAATCCTGGCCAGACATTGTTACATTAGTACATTATGCTAGAAACAGACGAACACATTGTGTCTTTCTGCTATGTCAAAATTTATTGACTATAATAGTGTCACAAGATTTGACTATTTCAATGACCGAAATTTGTCTTATAACCCACCTACCATGGTAGCCTGGTCTGAGTGAATGCAGATTCTTTTCTTCTAATCTTAATTACTAATATTAACTCTTATCACACACAATACAGCATGCAGTACACAGTAAATATAGATACAATCTATCTATCTATCTATCTATCTATCTATCTATCTATCTACTATCTATCTTATTCATAATCATTTATCATCTTCATAATCATCATCAGCAACAGCATCATAATCTATGTTTCTGCATGCATATGGATTACAAAATTCATACAAGTTAAAGAAGCTGCAGAAAAGTTCAGAAGGTTTCAGAAGTGAGCTGGAAAGTGTAGATGATATTCTAAATGGTCTTTTTAAGTAAGAAACACAGAGCCAAATAAAAAGTTAAAAGCCCAGAGATCAGAGAGCAGTAGCCAAGAGCTAAGACCACCTTTTTATCACTCACTGCCGGTGCTGTCCTTCCCCTGAGAAAGAGACCTTCTGCCTGTGTCCTGTCTTTTTTATTGCATTTCTGTTCTGCCTTCTCATTGGCTGTAAACCCAACCAAATGACTTCCTCGTCACTGCCTGTCTATACAGACCTCTAGGTCTCTATAGTACTGAGATTAAAGGCGTGTGTGACCATGCTGGCTGTGTCCTTGAACACACAGAGATTCTGCCTGCCATGTAATCAAATTAAGGGCGTGTGCTACCACTACTAGACTTCTGCTTAATGTCTTGCTCTTAGCTCTGATCCCCAGGCAACTTTATTAACATACAAATAAAATCACATTTCAGCACAAATAAAATATCACCATAGGAAAGAGTTGGTGTTGCTAAGTTAACAAACCAGACAAGTTCCTGGAGGGAGCTGATTCTGGGACTGCTGAAGTTAGGTTTGAGAGTGAAGCTGAGAGTTCAGCTGCCAGGTGAAAAGTTGAACCGTGTCCAGAGCAGGAAATAGATCAGGAGCAGGAAACAGCATGTTAGTTCCAGACCCAGATGGGCAAAGGAGTGCATGGACAGGCAGTCGAGTTGATCAAGTCAACAGTAAGGGATTCAGTATAGCTGAAGCTACGGGGACAGTCTGAGAGTCCTTTGCTTGTTAGTTCTTGATCATAGTATTTGTTGTCCATTAATTTATGAAGTACAGGGGAGGATGTTCACCCTTTTCTTGGTCTGGTATTTCCGACGAGTTTCTTCTTCCTCTGTTATGATTTGATATGCCTGTGTGTCTCTACAGTTTCAATTTACCACTACCAACTTATAAGGTAACTCAATTTATACTCCCAGAAATAAGTCATTTATCAGTTCATGCTGCTGGGTGTCTGATGCCTGATAGATGATCTTTAGTCTACTCAGTGACCATAGTCATCCTCCCTCAAAAAGGAGTCAAAAGATGCTTAAAATGGAATCTACAAGGACATTGCACAGTGTGAAAATATAATATGGAATAAGTTTGAGTAGGGCATAAACTGCTATCAACCTTTGCTTGCTATGGGATGGTCTGTATGTCAAATGTGTTGCTCTGATTGGTCAATAAATAAAACACTGATTGGCCAGTGGCCAGGCAGGAAGTATAGGCGGGACTAACAGAGAGGAAAATTGAGAGAACAGGAAGGCGGAGAGAGACACTGCCAGCCACTGCCATGACAAGCAGCATGTGAAGATGCCAGTAAGCCACGAGCCACGTGGCAAGGTATAGATTTATAGAAATGGATTAATTTAAGATGTAAGAACTAGATAGCTAGAAGCCTGAGTCATTAGGCCAAACAGTTTAAATAATATAAGCGTCTGTGTGTTTATTTTATAAGTGGGCTGTCGGACTGCCGGGGCTTGGCGGGACCTGGAGAGAAAACTCTCCAGCTACATTTGCTACCATCTCATATTAATATGTTTTAAGATAGTGTTCAGACATCTAAATATCAAGCAATAGAAGTATAAGCAGGACATAAATCAGAGAAAGATATCATATGTAAGGTAGTCTGTACCTTTGAATTACTTTAATCAAGAACTTTTTCACTTCTAAAATCTTCACAATTATCCCAATATGTGTTTGAGCTAAATTCTTGGCCTTCCTGATAATGAGGATGCTAAAATGTGACCCAATTTCTCCCAAGTGCTGAATAACATAAGATATAGATTCAGAGGAAAGAAATGCAGGGAAATACTGCTTAGTGGAGGTAAAGGGAGAGATCAGATAGAATAAAAGCATCAGATACAGATGCTTCATCATTAGTCAGGTAGGGGTTGACCAGTAACCAGGCTGCACAGCATTTTGGGAATTGTTCCTACCTCCATCTCTCAGCTGATTCTCGGGCCTGACTTTTGAAATGATGTTTGCACTACTTTGAAATATTTTTTAAGCACTTTCAACTTCTGATTAAAGCAAGCTTATATTTTTTTATTGTTCTATCTGTGAACTCTATGTGGTAGAGTAACAGACCTTGAAGAAACTGGGTCTCCCGTCTTGATGAACTTTCACTGAATACAACCTGGCAGCCTGTAAACAAAAGTGGCAAATTACAGTAATAGGAGTAATGGCCTCATATGAAGGGCATAAGGGGCACAGGTGATGGGCTACTCTAATAGAAATGAATAATCCAGGTTTAAACTTCAGGTTCTTGATACAAATGTATTATTTACAATATAATGACAGGGAGTTTCTGTAACCATCCATAATAGCCCTTTCTATTGCAGAGGAGGATGGGTATGTCAGCTGCTGATTACTGGCTGGGATCAGAGTGCCCATTTGATGATTCCGTGTGCACTGGGAAGGTACAAATGAAAAAGAATAAGCAGACATCCTGAACTCAGCTAGACTTCCCCTGCAAGCTGAAGGGTCCTCTCCTACCCTGTCTGATGAAACTGTTCTCCACTTCACTGAGAATCCTGTGACAACCTGGCAGGAGAAAGCAACTTTGCAAGAAGAAGCAATTTCTCCTAATGTGCTATACAACCACACTTCATTGCTTCCAGATTCTAGCATGCCCCGAGGAATCAATTACGGAGTTTTGGAAATGGCTGATACGACAGAAGAAAGACAAGATTTTGCAAAGATTTTTTAAAACCAGTCTGTATTATCAAAAATCTGGAAAACATATAGAGAGATTTTTAAAAGTTGTTCTATCCTTTTTCCTAGACCAAGGAAAAAGAAGCATGATTATCATTTGGGCTGAACTCATCAGACCAAGTGCCATCACCAGGGATTCTATACTCACTCTGCTTAGTTGTTCAGAGAGCTGAGATTGCCTTTGCTTGCTCAGTTTGTGGCTGCCTTCAAGACCTAATGGAGGTTTATATCAAATGATGTTGAGATGCCATTTATTCCTTTACTTATTACAAGGAAGAAATTTGACTGCGGAGAAACACAAAACGTTGTAGCCAACTAATGAAAAATGATCCACTCACAAGTGTTTTTCTGTGTTCTTTGTTTCCAAGCAGCTCCCAGGTAGTGAACTTCTGTAGGCACTCCTGAAGTTTCGTATGGGAGGAGGCCAAAGCTAGTCTCTTGAGAAAGGTTCTCAAATAGTGGGGAAACTGGCTCTCTGCAGCTCACCTTTGCCGTGGTAAAAATGGTGGTTTGGAGGACCCTCTGTGTGTGGCACTCTGTTGATTAGGGAGAGGGGCCTCACCATCGAAGAGGGTCTTTCCTCTGAACATTTTGAACTTAGCTTTTCTCTGTTTTTGGATACAAGTGGGTATCTCAGCCTCTTTCTTGAGTTCTAGGATATTTATGAAGGGATTATTGCCTATGGACAGTTGCTAGTTAGATTTTAGTTTTCAAGAATAAAAAAATGTGACTGGCAGACTCAGTATGTGCTGAGGTCACCTCCATGATTTGACTTTTTTTTAAAAAAAGTATTTTATTTTAAATTATGTATGTTTGGGGGCATGGACTCATGAGTGCAGGAGCCTTTAGAGGCTAGAAGAGGATGTTGGATCCCCTGGCACTGGAGTTGCAAGTGGTTGTGAGGAGATGAACCTACATGCTTGGAACTGAACTCTGGTCCTCTAGAAGAGGACTGTGCCAGCTGTCCAGTCTGAAGACAGCTAACCTGTAACACCTAGAGAAATCCTCAAAGTATGGGGGATTAGTAGAGGCTCTTCAGTTTTGGTGGATGACTGCTTTTTTAGCTAGATATTTCTGAAATATCCAGTGTGAGGGTGATATACCTAGTGTGAGGATGATATACATAGTGTGAGGATGATATAC
>CABHPP010143434.1:23182-39069 GCA_902168425.1 Peromyscus attwateri
GGGTGATATACATAGTGTGAGGGTGATATACCTAGTGTGAGGGTGATGTATCTAGTGTGAGGGTGATACACCTAGTGTGAATATGATATGCCTAGTGTGAGGATGATACAGTGTTTTCTGTGCTTATTTGTCTTATTTTTTATTTTAAAATTTTAAATTTTTTTGATTGATTCTTTGTGGATTTTACATCGTCCATCCTGATTCCACTCATCTCCCCATCCCCTTGCTTCTGCCCTCTGCCCTTACAACCTCCCCTCTCCAAAAATAAAAGAGAGAAAAAAAGAAAAAATATCTTGGCATGGAAGCTGTACTGTGGCTCAGTGAGCCATACAGTACACCCTTTTATCCATACATCTTTACTTGTAAGTGTTCATTGCATTGCTCTGGTTCGAGGCCTCTAGCTTCTTCTACACTATCAATATTTTTGTTGAAAGCAGATTCTTTTCTCATACACTACATCCAGACTACAGTTTCCCCTCCCTCCACTCCTCCTGGCTCCCCTTCCCTCCCCTCTCTCCCAGATTTATTTCCCCTCTGTATTTTATTCCAATCTTCTAGTGGTTATGGAGTGGCATCTCATTTTGGCTTTGATCTGCATCTCCCTGCTAATGATGTTGAGCAAATATTTTACTGTGCTGTTTAGCCATTTTTATAACTTGTAAGGAGAAACATTTATTCATATATTCAGATTTTTGACTCAATTTGTATGTGTTTACTGGTCTTTCCATTAGTGGATCTTTAAGGATTCTTTGTATATTATGGATGTCAGTCCCTTACAAATATTATTTGTAAATATTTTCTTTCATTCTATGGGTTATGACTTCAGTATCCTGATGGTTTGCTTTGAAGTGCAATCTTCAAAACTACGAGTGTGGTTCACCTCTTTTTCTTTGCTTGTTTTGATTTTTCACTTAAGAATTCTTGACTAAGGGCTAGAGACATGGTTCAGTGGTTAAGAGTACCTTGTTCTCTTTAGAGGAATGAAGATGGTCCCCAGAACCCATGAAAGCAGCCCAATACTGCCTGTAACTCTAGCTCGGGGGGGGGGGGGTCTGATGCCTTCTGCTGGCCTCAAAGGCAGCTGTACTTATATGCATATACCTCCAACTCATTCCATGTACATTGTTAAAAAATAAAATTAAAAAGGAAGTATTTGCCAAATATAAGAATATGAAGATTCATTCCATTATTTTATATTAAAATTCTCTCCCATATATATATATGTACATATATATACATATATGTGTGCTTATTTATTTATTCATTGTGAGTTTAATTTTTGAATGCAGTTTGAAGGAAGGGTTGAATATTAATTTTGGGTGTGTGGCTATCCAGTTTATTCAGCACTGTTAGTAGAAAATAAAGACCTTTCACATTGAGTGATCTGGCCACTGTTTTTGAGAACCAGTGGGCTATATACATGCTTGAATTTCTGTTCCTATTACATTGGTCAGTGTATATAATTTTGTGTTCCAACAAAACTATTTTTGTACTTTATTTATCCTTTTTGTTATGATGGCTTTGGCTGTTTAAGTCCCTTTCAATCCTATTTGAAATTTAAAATCAGCTTGTCAGTTAAAATGAAGTCATCTCTAACCCTGTTTCAAAGCCCACTAGATATATAGATCTGCTGTGAACATTTTCATCTTAATATTAAATCTTTCAATACATGAATTTTGGGTAGTTTCCATTTATTTGGATCTTTTGTTTCTTTTATATAATACTTTGAAGTTTTCAAGGTAGATTTGTATTTGCTTTGTCAAAGTCATTTCCAAATTTTAAAATTTCAATCAATCTGTGGCCATGAATATAACCATTTCTTATATTTTATTTTGGATTACTCACTATAGAATGGAAACATAATCTCATATCCTTTATCATTTATGTACTTATTTATATGTCTTAGTGATATGGTAGTAGGTAAACTAACGTTTTCTATATAGGAGATCGTGTCGTTTATGTTTTACATCTTCATTTCCTATCTGGTTCACTTTATTTATTTTTAGTGCCTAATTGTCATACCTAGATCCTCCCAGATTGTAAAATAGAAGAGGTAGCCATGAATATCCTTGTCTTGTTTCTAATCTTAGGGGAAAGCACAAAGCCTTTCATGACAAAGTGTAGTGTAAACTGTGGATTGGGGTTTTAATATCAATTATAAGTTAGTTTTGAATGACTTATTTCTCATTATAATAGCTGACATATTTTTCTTTCATTTAATGTCTCATTTGTTTGCATGTCATTAAGTCAATGTCATTACAATTTTGAAATGCTAGATGCTTTTGTAAACTATTTCTTAGCTTTGTTCTGACATAAGGGTCTTTATTTTAAGTTGTCTTAGCTGAGATGAAAATGATATCCAGCCTCAGTGATTTTCACTCCATTGCCAAGGTAGAGAGCCCTCCTGAGATCTTTACTCAATGCCTAGTGGAAGTTTCCAGCATATGTATTTGGCTTGCACAGGAGTAGTTTTCAGTCCTCTCTCTGGACACCAGTTTTGGTTTCTGGTGCATCTTTCCCTGGCATTGTGTGGTCTTACCATGCATGTCGTGCATTAACCTGTGAATAGCTAAATGGACCAAGTGCACTTTCTGGAGTTCTGTCTTTGCACATCTTGCCTTTGTAGCTTTACTGTCTTGAAGACTGTGGTTGTCACATCATTGCTAGACTCCCACTCTTGTCTCTTCAGCTCCAAGGGAATGCTGATTATTGCTAGCATTCCACTTCCTTTCATCTCCCCGAGGAACACTCTCCAGACAAGAGCTAGGCAAGCGCAAGGCACATCTCATCCATTTCTCATCTTTTAGGGATTATCAGCCTGTTGTTTCATGTATCCTGTCTTCCTGTTTAACTGTTTCAGACTGGGGGATAAATTGAGAATTTTTAACCTATGTTAGATAGAAGAAAATCCCTCTTTTGTATATTAAAGAGCCAGACTTATATAAATTTTGAGGCCACTTAGCTTTAGTTTAGAGTTTGAGTTTGCTGTTTACTCAGGGATAATCATGAGTGCCTTAGTCTCTTCATTTATAAAGTGAAACAGTGACTAACATGTACCTTGTAAGTTTTTTGAGTTTTCAGGAGAAATTCCAATTAAAAGAGCCTCTAGTTCCTGCATAGGCTCCAGGTTCCAAGCAGCCAGCTAATGCACTAAGGAGGAGGAGACTGGACCTGCCTGGACTGAATCTACCAGGCTGAGCTGAATCCCCAGGGGAGTCCTTGCCCTGGAGGAGATGGGAATGGGCAGTGGGCTGGGGAGGGGGAGTGGGAGGAGGAAGGACAGAGGAATCCGTGGCTGATATATAAAATTAAATTAAATTATAAAATAAAAAATAATAATATACAGCATATCTCAAAATAATTAAAGAAAAAAGTATGTTTAAAAAGAGCTTCTAGTTTTAAATTTAAGCTTTATTTTTATTATTTGAAAAACTTTTGTTATTTTTTATTTTATGTTTATGATCATGTTGCTTACATGTATACACATCTACTAAATGTGTGCTTGATGCCAACAGAGACCAAAGGAGGGTAACAGACCATGGAACTGGAGTTACAGATGGTTGTGAGCACCCAGGTTTGTGCTGGGAACTGACCTGGTCCTCTGAAAGATCAGCAAGTGTTCTCAACTGCAGAGCTATTTGTCCAATCTTCTATTTATAATCTTAACAAAAATATTCAAGCACTAATTAATATGTAGTTTTATGGTAGAAAAAAGGTGTTTACAATATTCTTGGTCTGTGAGTCATGAGTTCCATTATGGAAGTCAGCATTATACATTTCCTACTCACTCTCACCCTATAATACAAAGATAGAAACAAACTTTTATTGATTGTAGGATGCTGCTATAAAATAATAAGGCATGCAGATTAGTTATTTATAATTTGAGTATAGCAATGGAACTGAATATTTAACAATTTTAATCATTTTTGTCTTTCTATGTTTTAGCTGACCTTAACAGTAATATAAAAAGACTAAACAGAATTGTGTTTCATTGAATACTGTGACATTGGTGTTACTAAAAGTATAGAAATGACTATCTTGAATTTCTTTAATAGCTTCAAAACCAAAAAAGGTCAGAATAACTAAATAAACAATACTTCTTTTTTTCATTGCTTTCTCTATTTGTGAGTGTGTGTGTGTGTGTGTGTGTGTGTGTGTGTGTGTGTGTGTGTGTATTATGTGAATGTATATGTGTATTCATGCTTGCAAATGTATAGGGACATGAATGGGGGATAGGAGTGTGGGTGCATATTTATGGGAAACATGATGATATTTGTTGTAGAATATTATTTTAAGGTATGCTACTTTTGTTTATGTTGGATTTGTTTAACTCTGTGAAGCTATGTTACTGTGCCTGTCTACAGACATGCCACCAAGGCCACTAGCATTTTGCCTGGGCTCTCAGAATCTAATTTTTGGTACTCACATTTGTAGGTCAAGTACTCTAATCACTGAATGATCTCCTCAGCTTTCCTTTTGTCTTTTTCAAAATTCTGGGCATTTAACCCAGAACCTCATACATGCTAGGCAAGCACTCTGCCACTGAGGCATAAGCCTAGCTCTTATGAGACTTATTTCTAAGTATGTGAAGGCATGTAGCATAGTAATGACTTTCTGCAAATGACTCAGATGTAAAAATAATTTTTATCTGGGTTGGGGAGAGATGCCTTCCCTCCACCCTACCCATCAATGCCTGAGGCAGATGGGAGAGCTGGCCCTGCCTGCCACCAGATGCAACACTTGGGAGAATAGGCCCTGCACCTCACCTGGGCAGGGCAACAGAGCCAACCCTGTTGGCAGAGGTGTGGGTGATCCAGCCCCTATGTTGTGAGCATGGGAGAGCTGTCCCCATCACTCATCTGTCCTGTGGTGGCATGGGTGGGGGAGAGATACATCCCCTTAGCCAACAACACCTGTGACAGGTGGGAGAGCTGCCCCTGAGACCATAAGAGCAAGAGAGCTGCCCCTGTCTGCCACCAGCTGCAACATTCAGAAGAGCAGGCCCTGCACCTTGCTTGGGCAGCACAATAGAGCTGACCCCATTGGTGGAGGTGTGGGTAAGCCAGCCCTGAAGTTGTTGTGAGCATGGGAGAGCTGTGTCCATTACTCATCTGTCATGTGGTGGCATGGGTGGGGGAGAGATGTTTCCCATCCCCCCCATGAATGCCTAAGGAAGGTAAGAAAGCTGGCCCTTAGGCCACAAGAGTAGGTGAGCTGTCCCTGCCCCTCATCAGCTATAGCACTCAGGAAAGTTGCCCCTACACCATGCCTGGGCAACACAGTAGAGTATGATCTGAGGGTGTAATTGTGGGAGAACTGACCCCAAGGACATGAAAGCAGGAGAACTGGCCCAGCCCCTTGCTCATAGCTGCAAGGGATGAACTAGCCAGGGCAATGTTGGAGAAGTCACCCTGGTGGTGAGGACAAGGGAGAGCTGGTGGGATGGTCAACAAGCAATGACCCAGGCCCAGAACCAGGGTTATGTGTTGGCCCACCACAACATCCATCTGCTGGAGCATGTGAAGGGACCATTCCTGCAGACCTAAAGCTGCAGGATCTCCACAACACAGGACAACAGCAGGATAACCAAGAGGAGTTCCAGTGAGGGCCCAGTATTGATAGTACAGTTGAAATCAGAGGCCTTGAACCAGACCAATGACTCTCTGCAATGAACACTTGCAATAAAGCTACATGGATAAAAGGGTTTCCTGCGTTACCCACTGCATCGCACTACAGCCTCCATGATGAGACTGATTTGTCATTCTCTCTCTTTTTTTCCTTTTTCTTATTTTTTCCCTCTTAAATTTTATTATTTTTGGGGGAAGTTTGCAAGGGCAGAGGGTAGATACAAAGGGACGGGGAAGTGAATGGGATGGAGATGCATGATGTGAAACACACAAAGGATAAATAAAAATAAAGTTAAAAATATTTTTTTCTCCTAAGCTTTTAAGTTAAATTTTTTCCAACAAAACTTGTAATAACATCATGAAGGGGGAAACATATCTGTCTAAATATGATGTGAATCACCATTTCTATAACCATAATTTTTTGAAGGAATTGTGACTTTTTTCTATTTTTAAATTAAAAAAATTAAAATAGAAGTACTAAAATATCAGTCCCTCCTTTTTCCTTCCTCCGATTTCTTTTCAGCATTCCTGATTCCTCTCAAAACCATGGTCTCTTTTTCTTTAATGCTTTATATACGGAGACACGTGGCTCAACATAGAAATACAACAGGTCCAGTCAGTTAAATGTTACTTATGTTATATGTTTCAGAACTGACCCCTTGGTATTGGATAACCAATCAGGGTTTCATTCCTGGGGAAGACTATGGGATACATGTACACTGTGTGACTTTCTTTTATAGTGAGCCAGAGTCAGTCAGTAGCCTTGTATCTCTTTCCTGTTTTCTGCTTTTTCAGCTGTAAAATTGAAATATTCACGGTGACAGATCCTAGAAGACTGTGATAATGACTTACAAGCACTTTGCTAATATCAAACAATAAAACATTATAAGAACAAGACCATCAGCCTCTTTTATTTGAAAAAGCACAAGTTATCACACCCCCACCCTTTGGAACTGAGAAAATAAATGCATTAGCGAGCAAATGCTGACTTGATTGTGAGAGCAAGTCCCTTTGGTGGAGGATTTCTCAGATGTGTTTCAGCAAAGGATGAGCTCCTGCTGCATGTATTAGAGAACACATTCCTGTTACTATACCCAGTGATAAGATGAAAATTTTCATAAGAAATGTAGTTCTTCTATTTTCCCTTAAGTGTGAGAGTGCCTATTTCTTACCAAGGAAATGTTCTTTTAATTTCGTTCTTTGAATCCACGCGATGCATGATTCAGAAATACTTTAGTGTACTTGGTAGCATGCATAAAGTCAGAAACATTTTATTTTTCACCACTTATCCTGAATGTATGTGTGATGAGAGCCTTCTGTTTCCTATAAGCTGGGAAATAGCATGACAGGGCCTGCTGTGAAATGATGACGAGTGACTTACCATCAGCCTATTTGTGCAAAATGATGGCTCTTTTCCTACAGAGTTACTCAGAGTAGAAGATGAAAATATGATCAGACAGGAAGCTGCTGTGTCCTGAAGATCAAACTACAGCCTAATGCATGACTTGCATATCTACCTTAAAACAGCTGATAATTTGCCTTTTTATTCTGCATCTTGGGAATATTTGTATTGGAAATTCACAGGAGGGAATCTACAAGAGTGTGGTTTCCAGTTTTTTGTGCTATATGTCTGATTATTGCAATAATTTACATTAACTTGATTAATTTCCACCTCCTAAGATACGTTGTCCACAGCTGCTTTTCACAACATGAGGTACTGTATAAATGGATAGACTGGAATGTGTGACTGTGTGGTGTAGGTTATACAGATATAAAATTTAAAATAAAGCCCAAACACAATAGCTTTGCTCTTGTGATTAATGAACTCATTAAGCCCCTCCAGTATAGGCAGGCAGATCAACACCACACAGGGATGCAACACAATTGCCTTCTGAGTTCATATTTTTCTCCTGAATGATAGACAAGTGGAGAAATAGCCAATTAAACTGTGTTGTTTTCACACCTTGCTGATGACTTTCCCTACCCTTGTACACTTTAAAGAATCCTTCACAGGCTCTGGGTTTAGATTGTCATCTCCATGGATAAATTTGTGGCTAAAATGAAAAGGGATAAGAAAAATTTCTGTATATTAGACCCTGAAGGGATTCAAATTTAATCCCAGACTCCTAACAAAACCTATAACAGAAAAACTTAGCTGAATCATAAATTTCTTATAGAGGTCATCATCCAAATATGGTTTTTTTTCTTCTGACTTTGCTTCATTCCATTGCAGAACATCTTGGTTCAGAGAGAAATTGTGCCTGCTGTAATAGATTTACAGCACAGTAAAATGGATAAATGTTCCAGTGATGTCCGTTATCTTTGATTTTAGATTTATGCATTAGTTTCAAATTTTTAGAAGTAATTTTGCCTCCCCCAGGAGAGTTATGATCATTGCTAAGCCACTGTAGACATCTACAGACAGCAATGATCTCCCATAATGAACAGCAAGGGACCCCAGATGCCAGATGAAATACTCCTTCTTCCTATATAGACATTATACAGCTACAGCCTAGAGCCAAATCTTTAGTTTTTCCAGCCTCCATCTCGCTACTGAGATTAAGTAGAAGGAAGGCAACAATGAGTTTGTTTCTAATAAACAAAAGGGTGCTGTGTCTGTTTCTAATAGATGCAGTTTTAGAACAGAGCAAGAGCCAAATTCAGTGCCAGCAGAAATTATAATTATGACGGAAACTCTTTTAAGGGGAGATGGACTGGATCATTTACAAGCTAGCTTTGGACACATTAAAAGGAAAAAAACCTGTCCAAATTCTACCACAGGGACTTGAACTCTTCAAACACCCACCATTGATTTGCAACCTGGCAGCTTTGAACTCAAAGGTGTGCTACCTTTCAGGTGCAAGTTGCAAATGGAAATTTCAGTTTGAGAAATAAACAGAGTGTTTATAGTAAACAGGTGGCTTCTGTTCAAAAGAGAATTGCTGGGGACTCTTTTATGACCGTACTGATGCTATGACATATTAAGTGGGGCTTGTGACTTTTCCATCTGGTCTAGACAACTGCTGGAGGCGGAACCCATTTAGTAAGCGGCACACACCGTGCAGCTGCTTCTCCATGTCTCATAAATAAAAGGGCAAATTATGGCTTCATTCCGCTTTATTAAATCCAATTTAATGAGGGTTGGGTCATTGTTCTACTATGCAGTTGTCCACAGAGTATGGCTTTGAAGGAACTTGTTACCGGATATGATCCCTTTAAAGACTTCAAGTGCTAATAGAAGAATTGTGAAGTGTCTATCTGGTTTATAATTGTTTGATTATACTTTAGCTGAAGGGCTGTGTGTGATAAAAAGCACTTCTTTGTGAATTGTAATGCCTATTTGTCTCAGAGGAAACTCTGCTGATTTGCTCTAATCTCCCCTTGGACACACTAATCCCAGAGATTTTATCTCTAAAAGATGTCTTGGTAGAATGCTCTGTTCTCTGCATACATCATTTGATTCATTTACTTATTAATGCATTTCTTTTGTGATTCACAGATGAAAGAAGACGTTAAAAGCAAGGTGCTGTTTGCTAGCTTCCATGTGTTTTTCTCAGTAGGATATTTGGTACTTTATCAAATGAGATAGTGGTGAAAATAAAAACAACAAAGGAACATATCCCTCATGATAGATATCCAACTATTTAATTTAACTCACAAGAATGTGTAGATCCTGACAGTGCTTTGCACTGAATCAAATGTCTCATTCTAATAAGCTTGGCAGTAGTAAAGTTGCTTTTCCTGCTTTGAGTCTGGATAATGTTCACATCATTGTATAGGTTAAATGACATCTAGTACATGTGACTTGTCTGTGGATTCGTTAATGTTGGGAAATTCTGACTTTCCTTGGCAGAACATTCTCATCTGTCATGATGTCACTGGCTGATAAAACACATAAGACCACCAAGTCTAATCACATCTGTGGGTTTCCAATGTGCTTGATAGCTAACGAATTCCTGTCCCTGTATACTTTCAAGCACACCACACATAGCAGGCAAAGAGAGACCCATCTGTCAACAAAAGAGGGGCCCTCAACACACACAGCTCTCTGACTTGCTAAGAAATTAGTGTAAGTTATTTTTGAGTAGTTCTTCAAGGTCCCCCAAGAGTGTTATGCCCAACATATGTAACTGCCAAGATGTAACATGTATTTAGGAAAGCATATTTTTCATAAGAAGAAACATGTTTTCAATTCTTTGTAGAATTGCGTATCTGTACAATTAGTTAGCAAACTTATTAAACTAGTCTATTCAATTCAACGAAGCAGAACAAAGTATTTTAATACAGTTATAACTTGTTGAATGTTTTATAGTATTAATAAGCAAAAAATAACAGATTTGAAAATTTGGCGATCATAGGAAGTAAGATAGGCAAATAGAAATAAAAATACTTGGCATTTCATCACATAGTTTTAACAAGAAACTGAAGGATGGCTTTAATTTTTTTTTGTGTGTGTGAGTGACAAACTTTTCTTCAAGGTCTCAGATGTGAAACTTTAAATACTGGGATTAAGCCACATATCCTAGAATTAGCTTTCCCTGTGTTTGATAGCATGCTGTTGGTTTAAGTAACACATGGATCTCTAAAATAGTCTTTAAAAGATAAATAATCCCATTAGCACAGAACTACATTTATGTTTCATAATAGTATAGCAATTTTTGAGTAATTACTAAAAAGATTATATTTGCTTCTTTCACTTCTGAACATATTCATAGACTTCTTTTCAATTTCAGACTGATACTTGTGATACGTTCACGAAGAGGCCAGAATTAAGCAACTGTCAACATACAAGACATGAATTTGGCCTCCTGGATATGATTTAACCTTTTAATAAAATTATAGGTTTGTGGTGAGAACAAAGAGATGCATTCTCTTGTAAAATTCAGTTTGCAGGGATTTCTGTCAGCCTTGTGGAAAGGAGAACAATTAGCATGGTAGTGCTAGCACTTTTCAGGAAGACATATAATGACTTTAGCCTAACAGTATGCAGGGAAGCATTGCATGTTAGCATAAGGAAATGGATATTACATATTAGATAAGACCAACACATCACCATAATGATAATATGTCACAGCAGCAATCATTTTTTTTTCCAAAAGAATCACATCAAAGAAGTGACAAGAGCAAATACCTAAGATCTTATGGTGAGGCTGGATTGAGGGACGGTGATTTCACAAATTAATGTGGTACTGTTGTGGGATTGCCTAGACAGACATATAAGAAGCTTAATGCTTTTTAGTATCAAAAGACAAGAAAGATATGCTCATTGTTAACTCTAGTATTCCGAATTCTACACATCACATTCTACTAAAGCTGGACATGTGAAGAGTGATTGCTTTGATTTTATGACAGTTTCATTCTTTTGTTTATGGAAGCAGTGAGGAATATTTCTTTTTATACTTAATTTGGGGTCAGCACACGTTTTTCAAAGAATAAGTAGGAAACACTTTTGGAGTTCTTAAAATGTGCTTGAGTGAGGGAGAATCTACTTATTCATATAATTTAGATCAGAAATTCATCTTCCAAATGTTAGGATAAAGCTGCTAAGACATCATACCATGCCATGCAACAGCAGATCTAATGCAAGAGGTTTATTGGTGGTGTGGGAGGAGAGCAAAAGGCCACCTAGGAGTGGGGACATAAGAGAGAGAGAGAGAAAGAGAATAAATAAGACAGAAAGAATGATATGGTGATATGGGGTGGCCGGGACCTTTAAAGTGGGTTCATGTTGCTGGCAGTGGTGGGTGATGAGGTAAGCCGCAGCCACAGCTGCCACTGCAACCTCCTATAGTTGTCAGGGTGCCAAATTTACAACACCAAAGATGAGTCCTACAGTCCTGACTCTAAAACAGAAACCATTCAAATACATGTAATACTGACAACACGATCAAAGATAAACCCAGTAAGAACAGAGAAAAGCACATGTGCTAGCTTTTCATCATGGTAGTCGACTGTCTGAGGTGACTGACCTATAAGGAAGGGTGGCTATTTTGGCCCCTGGTTTCGGAAATTTCAGACTATGGTTTCTCGATCTCATTGCCTCTTGGTCTGTGGCAAAGCATTACACCAATGTACAAGGAAAAGCTGATTACCTCATGGTAGCAGGAAGTGAAAAAGAAGAAAAAGCAAAATCAGGGTTCCAATATCCCCTTCATTAGTCTTTCTCGTGTACCTGGATGACTTCCAAATATACTCTACCTCTGAATGGTGTGATCCACTCCTAATAGTGCCTGGACAGGGTCCAAGCTTTTAAGACATAGACTTCTAAGCGTACTTGCCCAAATGATAGCATGTATTGAAATTAAAACTGACTACATTGATATTATCCTATTAAAGTTGATTTAGTTTTTACATATAAGTGAATATAAACTGAACACTTGAAGGTATAAATATATATATATATATATATATAATATAAAATACATGATTAAAATTTACCAGGCTATTCAGGAATAAACAGTTTTGTTCTAAAAGAATTTATGTTTCTATAATATTACAAGTAAAAGTAAGATTTCTTCAAATTTGTTCTAATAAAAACGCTTTCGCCTAGTGTAACTTCTATTCTTGTTTGTGGAGGAAGAGCAAGAATATGTAAAAATAAAAATGAGTTTATTAAGTAATTTGGGGACGCTGGGGAAAAGCTAGATGATGAGCGGTGTTGAGGTGGGCAAGTACAATATTGGTAGTGCCCAGAGTTGGTCTTATGTCCCAATGCTTTAGGTAAGCTCTGAAGTTGATGAGGAAATGAGCCAGACACATAGTAAGGGGAATGCCATGCTCTGCAGCGGCTCTCCCAAAGCCTCTGACAGAGAAGCCCATGTGAGACTGTGTTGGGAGACAAAGAACAATAGGGAGAACACTTGACAAGGCATAAGGGGTGAGATAGGAGGAGGATGGGGCTCTGAGAGGAAAAAGAAATGGCTAGGTCATTGTGCCATATGCTCTGTGAAATGGAGAGGAGTGACTGCAGAAATTATAGACATTAACTTTCAAAAGAGTCCCTCTGGTTTGTGTGTTAAAAGTAGATCCTAGGGGAGTTGGAACAAAAGTAGGAAAATTGAAAGGAGCTAAGAGGAGCCAAATGAGGTAATGGCTATTTGGAACAAGAGGTATTGATAGGAGTGGAAGTATCACAAATGTTAGAAGCATAGTTGTAAAATGAATGTAGAAATATATATTCCATATGGAGGCTGAGACTTGGCTTTAGAAGTCATATTCTTTTTCTGTTTAAATCTCTTTTTATTGAAAATAATTTTTCCCATATAGCATATTGTGATCCCAGTTTCTGCTACTGAATCTCCTCCCAGATCCTTTCCACCTCCCTATCCATCCAACTCCATACCTTCTTTCATTCTTTAGAAAACAAAAAGGCAAAATACAAAACAAGCAAACAAACAAACAACCAAACAGAATTCCCTAGGCTTATATCCTTGTTTGGTAGTAGACCATCAGCTGTGGCTTCTTCATCCTCTCTGCCCACATTCCAAAGGGGCTAAATAGATCTTCAACAGTCTTCCTTCTTCAACACTTCCCTCTGTCTAACCTGCCATCACCTGAGGTATTCTCTCTCTGAAAACCTGCTGGCCACCACAGCCATGGAATTAGGCACAGGATTCACTTGGTTTATAACTTCAGTTAGCTCTAGCATTTCTCTGATTAGTTTTTGTTTGGATGATTTGTCTGTTGGAGACAGACGAGTATTGAAGTCTCCTGCTATCAGTGTTTGAGGGTCCTCTTGGTGGATTTTTTTTTCTTTAATGAGTTTATAGTGTCTTTCTCTATCTCTTCTGATTAGTTTTGGTTTGAAGTCTATTTTGTCCTGTATAAAAATGGCTACACCAGCTTGTTTCTTAGGTCTATTTGCTTGGAATTTTTTTTTCTATTCTTATACCCTGAGATAATGTCTACCCTTGATGTCAAGAGTGTGGATTTTGTTTGTTTGTTTGATTGATATTTTTTTTAGATGTTAGTTTGCCTTTTTATTGGGGAATTGAGACCACTGATGTTGAGAGATATCGATGGGCAGTGATTCTTGTTATTTTGCTGTTTTATTATATGTATGTTTCCTCTCTTTTGATTTGCTGGTCAGAAATTAAATTATTTATTCTTTGTGTTTTCTTGGAAGGTGAGAATTTTCCTTCTAGCACCTTCTATAGAGCTGTATTTATAGATAGATATTATTTAAATTTGCTTTCATCATGGAATGTCTTGTTATCTCTGTCTATTGTGATTGAAAGTTTTTCTAGGTATAGTAGTCTGGGCTGGCATCTGTGGCCTCTTAGAGTCTGTGGAATATCGATCTAGGACTTTCTGGCTTTTAGAGTCTCCATTGAGCAATCAGGTATTATTGTAATAGTTCTAACTTTATATGTTACTCGGTATTTTCTCTTTTGTAGTGTTTAATATGCTTTCTTTGTTTTATATGTTTAGTGTTTTGATTATATGTACCAAGAGTACTCTCTTTTCTGGTCCAGCCTACTTGACATTCTGTATGCTTCTTTTACCTTGATAGGAATCTCCTTATTTAGGTGAGGGAAATTTTACTCTCTGATTTTGTTGCAAGTATTTTCTGTGGCTTTGACCTGGGTTTCTTCTTCTTCCTCTATTATTTGTAGATTTAGTATTTTCATAGTGTCCCAGATTTCCTGCATGTTTTGGGCCTGGAGTTTTTTAGATTTAACATTTTCTTTGAGTGAGGTATCCATTTCTTTTATCCTGTGTCTGGTGCTGTAGGAGACTCTCTCTTCTTTTACTTGTATTCTGTAGAACAATCATTTTCTACATTATGAATATGTATTACTCTCATTGATTAATAAAAAGCTGCCCAGGAAGCAAGATACACTAGAGGACAGGTAAAGCCATGAGCCACGTGACAATACATTGATTAATAGAAATGATTTAGTTTAAATGTAAGACTTAGCTGGTAACAAACCTGAGGTATCGACCGAGCACTTATAATTAATAAAAGCTTCTGAGTGATTATTTCGGACTGGGTGGTCAGGACAGAAAACATTTGTTTACATGCCTCTGAGCTTCCTGTTCAAGTTCCTATTTTTTCCTCACCTTTGGAGCCTGTCTTGGAACTTGCCCTGTAGACTAGACTGGCCTCAAACTCACAGAACTTTGCCTGCCTCTGTCTCCCAAGTGCTAGGATTAAAGGCCACCATTGCCTGGCTTGAGTTCCTAAGTTTTTCATTTGTAGATTTCCTTCAATTTTGAGTTTTCTTTATTGATCCTTTTTCCACTTTCAGATTTTGAACTGCTTTTTTCCTTTCTTTCCACTGTTTGGTTTTCATAGATTTCTCTAAGGGATTTATTTATTTCCTCCTTAAGAGCCTCTACCATGTCCATAAAGGCTATTTCAAGGTCCTTTTCTTGTGTCACCACTATGTTGCAATTCTCAGGGCCTACTGTGGTAGGGTTGCTGGGAACTAGAGGATATATATTATCCTGGCTGTAACTGATTGTGTTTTTTTTACACTGGTGTCTAGGCATCTGGGTTTGGGCTGATTGTATTCTAGGTGTTCTTATCTGGTCTTGTCTTTGTTAGGTGGGTGCTTTGTTCCTTGGTTTCTGTTGTCCTCTCTGGTTCATTGGAGGACATAGTGTCTGTGTGTTACCAGGTAGGGAATTCTAGGATCCTGCTTAAGTATGGCGACTGGGTGTTCCAGGTAAATGTGTTTCTGGGTATTGGGGCCTGACACTTAAGAATGAGGATGGGCTAGGAAGTAGGGGTTGAGTGGGGTCTATGGGGGTGGGTAGTGAAGTATGTCACTAAGATCTGCTTAGTCCCTGGGAATGGGGCAGAGAGTGAGGAGAGGCCACAACAGGTAGTCTGCTGCAGAGATGGGGATAAGAAAGAATTGGATATGGAGGAGAGGAGGGGGACTAAAGATCTAAAGCTTCCTACCTGCTTTGCTGACCTACTTGCTTCTCTGGCAGGCTCAGCTGGTGGGTTCCTAGGGAATGTCTGCTGGAGTTGGAGGTTGGAACAATGCTATGGGTGGGGGCAGGGAGTTTGGAGGGGATGATCTTTGTGATCCAGTGGAGGTATGGAGGGAAGCTTCAGCAAGTTGTCTGCTACAAAGCTGGGGGTGATATAGGGTAATAGATTTGGAGGAGAGGAGGAAGAAGTGAAGATCTGATGTTACCCTTCCTACTTCCCTGGATGGAGGGCCATTCATTACCAAAAAACAAACAAACACACACACACACACACACACACACACACACACACACACACACACACACACACACCAT
>CABHPP010143436.1:0-34565 GCA_902168425.1 Peromyscus attwateri
AACATCAATAGCACAGGCACTAAGATGAACAAAAAAATAAATGGGACCTCATGAAACAGAAAGACTTCTGCATGGCAAAGGACACCTCCATCATTCAGAAGAAAACATCAATTACAGAATGGAAAAAGATTTTTACTAGCTATGCATTCAATAGAGGGCTAATGTCTAAAGTATATAAAGAACTCAAAGAAACCGGACACCAAGCCAGGCGGTGGTGGCGCACGCCTTTAATCCCAGCACTCAGGAGGCAGAGCCAGGGAAATCTCTGTGAGTTTGAGGCCAGCCTGTCTATAGAGTAAGATCCAGGACAGGCACTAAAACTACACAGAGAAACCCTGTCTCGAAAAACCAAAAAACCAAACCAAACCAAAAACAAACAAAAAACAACAAACTGGACATCTAGTTAAAAAAAAAAAAAAACAACTTAAAATGGGATACAGATCTAAACAGAAAAATCTCAAAAGAAGCACAAATGGCTGAGAAAGACTTAAAGAAATGTTCAGTATCTTAGTCATCAGAGAAATACAAATCAAAACTACTTTAGGATTTCATCTTACACTATTCAGAAGATCAAAAAAGCAAATGACAGCTCCTATTGGTGAGGATGTGAAATAAGGGGAACACTCATCCATTGCTGGTGGGAGTGCAAACTTGTACAGTCACTATGGAAATTGGTGTGGACGTTCCTCAGGAAGCTGAGAATCCATCTACCTCAAGATCCAGCTATACTACTTATGGTACTTTGAATAAGAATGGTCCCCAATAGACGCATGTATTTGAATGCTTAGTCATCAGGGACTAGCACCACTTGGGAAGGATTAGGAAGTGTGGCCTTGTTGGAGGAAGTATGGCCTTGTTGAAGTAGGTGTGGCCTTGTTCTAGGAAGTGTGTCATTGGAGGTGGGCTTTGAGATTTCCAAAGCCCAAGCCAGCCTCGGTGTTGCTCTCTCCCTGCTGTTTGCAGATCTGGATGCAGAACTCTCAATTACTTCTTTAGCATCATATCTACCTGCATGCCATGATGCACCCCACTATGATGATAATGGACTAAACCCCTGAAACTGTAAGCAAGCCCAAATTAGATGCTTTCTTTTATAAGAGTTGACTTGGTCATAGTGTCTCTACAAAGCAATAGATCAGTGGCTACATCACCTGCTTGAGTATATGCCTAAAAGATTCACATTGCTTTACTTTTAATTGAGTTATTGGCCAAAGGAAACCCATGAAAATTCCCAAACAACCCAGACTAATGCCAAAGCTATTGGTTGCTCTCTACAAATTTATGATAAGGCCCTATTGCTGAAGACAATAACTACAAAACTCATTGAACATGTAGAAGTTGAGCTGATGCCTACCTAAAGCCTTCACCTCTACTGACTAGTGTTCAGGGTATTGGGAGGTACTCTGCATGCTACCAAAGGAGAACATAGACACCAACCCAGCTACAAACCCTTCAATCTAGAATGGTGATCTGCCTGCAATGTGTAGTAGTGCAATTGTGACACAGAAATTGAAAGAATAAACAACCATTATCTGCTTGTGTTTAATGTCCACTCCAGGAGATGGACCCCATGTCCAATACTGATCAGCTGGCCAAGAACCTGAGACTAGATGGGACAGGCTCAGAAACCTCTTTTTTTTTTGTTTTGTACTAGGAAAGGCTAAATCCACCACGCAGCTTAATGTGCCACTTGCAGATGCCTCATTCCCGCCATACTGCTGGTCAAACACGCACGCCATACAGTAGCTCAAGCCTGCGGGCTACAGCTAACTTGAGAAAGACAACTAGACAGGACTACAGCAACTAGACAGGACTACTGTCCCACTACAGGAATGTAGCAATCAATGATTCCTAAGAACATTCTGCTATACTCATTGATCAGTGTCTTGCTCTGCCATCATCAGAGACACTTCCTCTTTCAGTAGATGAGAACAATTACAGAGCTCCACAATTAGACATAGTGCAGAGAATGAGAGACCTTGGAACACACTGTCTTAAATGGGATGTCTCCATCAAATCCCCCATTTGGGGCTCAGGGAACTATGTGAAAGAGGAAGCAGAAAGATTGTAAAAGCCTGAGGGGATGGATGACACCATGGAAACATGCCTTCTCAGACACAACAGGACTGATGCACTTATGATCTCATAGAGACTGTGGCAACATGCACAGGGCCTGCACAGGTTTACTCCAGATAGTACCCCCAGTGCTCAGAGGGGAAGTGAACACCATCTCCCATCTCTAACCCAGAAGCTATCTCCAATGGATAACCAGTCACAAAGGCAAAGTTAGTTTGCTCAGGTAGTATTTTATGATCACCTCATTTGACTTAATAGAAAGGCAGTAAAGAAATTAAAAATAAAGTGCTGCTGGCAGCTTAGACTCCTCAGTACTCACAAATGTGCTACCATGACTTTAAGTCACACGATGTGCTTTTGTATATATTTGTGTCTCATAATTATGGGGAGAATCAACAGTCCTTTCTCAATTGACTTCACCTTCCCAATGTTTAATTCATTTAGTGAATGAACTAGAAGTGAAATATTCTTAAACAGTTAAAGTATTTGCTGGTGTACTTCATTTACAATTTTGAGTAATGAAAATAATACTTCTTAGCATAATGCCTGCAATATGGAAATGTGGAGGAGGCATCTCAGGCAAAGAACTAGTAGGTAAGGTGGTGGGTTTGTACTCAAGAAACACTCATAGGAACTTGATTCTGCCTTTGGCTTAGTGTAGTAATATACACCAACATCCTCCACTCTATACATTCCAGAATTAATTAAGTAGTCTTAGGCAATAATGATTGAAACTAAGTTTAGTAAGTTTCTTGATGGTAGGAATGTGCTCTGTTCTCTCACCTTGGAAATTGAAATATTTTATTCAAATATTCTTGAAAAAACTGAAACTATTTGCTCCTCTATCCAAGAAGATGGAAGCTGTCCAAGGGACTGCATATGTGCCCACTGAGGTTGTAAGGATGGCAAGGAGAGCAACTTACTTCCTGCCCAAAATCTTCTCTGAACTACCTATTAAGAAAGGAGGCTTCTGGGAAAAGGAGGTTCATAGTGTAGAAGGGGAATTAGGGTGGAATTTGGGAAACTCCAGGCTCAGATAAAAAGGGGAGGCCAGAGTCTAACTGGCTTCAACTTAATTGGAAACAGAACCTGGGAGAGCTTTGTAACATTCTGGAATGTAGTATTTTCCTCATGTTCATAGTGTTTGTTTTCTTAAGCTGGAAGGATTTGTTTGCTTGTGTTCAAAGTCAGTGATGAAGTGGAAGGCACTGAAAATCCAGGATAGAGTTCATAGCCAACTGTGGGAAGACAGGGGCCCTGGAATAGCAAGTCTAGATCGGTGTGGAGAAGACTAGGCAAATGGCCTGACTCAGCCTGAAGGGTTTCCAGGGGGACAGCTTGGGGTTTTTTGAAGAGAAGGCCATGAAGAGTGAAGACACAGAAGGAGGAAAGAGATGCTGTTGTTTAAACATACAATAGCCTTAGGCTCACATGTTTGAACATACCCCCAGTTGGTGACTCTGTCTAGGAAGATTGTGGAACATTGAGGAGGTAAAATCTCATGGAAGGAAATGGGTCACTGGGAGCAGACATTGAGGTTTTGTAGCCCAGCCTCAATCCTGTTCATTCCTGCTTCCTGAGTGTGGGTAAAATGTGACCAACCAGCCAGCCAGCCTCATGTTCCTGGCACCATGCCACGCCTGCCGTGTTACCGTGTCGTCCTGCTATGATGGACTGTATCCCTCTGGAACTGAAAGTCAAGAGAAAGTTATTTCTCCAAGTTGCCTGTATCAGGGTCACAATGAGAAAATAACTAAGACGGATGTACAACAAGGTAACAGCAGCAGAGGAGTTACACAACTAATGGCATTGTCCATCAAAAGCTGTCAGTGGAGGCTGGAGAGGTGGCTCAGTGGTGACAAGCGCTGGCTGCTCCTCCAGAGGACCTCAGTTCCATTTCCAGTGTCCACTTGGCATCTCACAACCGTCTGTAGCTCCAGGTTCAGGGGATCCAGTACCCTCTTCTGGCCTCCCCAGGCGCTAGCCATGCATGTGGTGAACAAATAAACCTCGGGGTACAGCACCTATATATAGTTTTTTAAGCTGTTAAGGAGCATTCATGAAGCTGTGTCAGCAAGGAAAGAAGCAATTTTGTCCTGAGTCTACCAGAGAAGTGATCATCTGGATGAAGCAGTGGACCCAAGGCTTTAGGGTCTCAAGGCACAACATAGCCGCATACCTACATTCTCCTTGCCATTACATCATTGCCCAAAGCCATTCTTCAGAAAACATCCACCATTCATGGGGCAGTTTGTAGAATTTAAACTTGCTCCAGAGTGTAATAGTTGTAGTAATTCATTCTGAGTAGAAAATATTGTAAATGAGTTTTTTTCATGCTTACTTTTCTAAGAAACAACCTTCACCCCCAATTCAACATTTTTTAAAGAAAATATCTAATTATCTAACCCCAATCTTATCTCAATTCATCTGATAAAGTCCAGACACTATAAGTGCCTGCATTTGCTACTGGGCCAAGGGCACCTAATGTGGCTGAGAGGAATGAAGTCTGGCCAGTTGGAGAGGCCACAGCACAACTGAGGCTGTAACAGTTTTATTGAGAGCAATCAGACATTTTATACCCTTATCAAAAACAGAATGTAACCCCACTTGACAGGATCAATATAATTGTAGTTGCCAGGATACAATGATGTTTGCAAGCTATACAGGGTACTCAAGATCAATGTCTGAGACCAACCGTCAAGTTTCTATGCTTCCTTGACTGCTAATGGAACATACAGAGAAGCACAAAGTAGCCTGAAGGCTTCACTATCTGTGGGAATGAGTTGGTCTTTCAGGAACTGGAAGGCACATTGCACCCCAAAAGCCACGGATTCTAAGCTGAAAAACCTATGGCACAAGCCTCCCAAGGCAGCTAGGCCAGGCCAACTCCCTGGTTTCCTGCAAGAGACCATTTTAAACACCAAAACAGCAAGATCAGCAAACTCTTACCAGGAGCTCCAGATCAGACTCAAGATGGTTTGATAGGCACAGGACCATTTGGACCACTCTATGAGTGTTTGGGATGTCTCTGTACAGAAGCCTAGCTATAGTCAAAATCATTCCAGCTACTTTGCCACTGACCCTTAACTGTGGAGTTTCTGGAAGTATGTCCTCAATTTCAGGGACAAATTGCAGTTCTGTTGGCCAAGTGAATTAACTGAATAACATATCAAGTTCACATTGTTCCAAAAGCAAACAGGGTTGAAGCCAGATGCAGGCAATTTTCAACTTAATTGAAGGAAGCATATTCTAATGCTAGAATTCTGTGGAAGTAAATGGACCCTGATGCCATTGTCCATTCCAAAGTCACATGGTTAAGGTAGTTTTCTACTTACATGTATATAAAGAGTGAATAAAATGGAGAGTGCAAAGATATTCAGCTGAGGTACACAACCACTTCTGCTGTGGAAAGTGTTTATATATCCCATAAAACACCAGAAACTTGAATCTGATCTGCAGTTTGGGTTTACTTTGCATTTCATGTGTTAATGGATGTAATTTTTATGGAGATCTAGCTGTTCTGACATCATCAGCACTCTATTGACAGACAAGCTCACAAGCGAAAGGATAAAAACACAGGATGATGGAGAGATTTGCCTGACTCTTGATGCCATGTTCTCATAAAAACCAACAGCCCTGCATAGCAAAAGCAGGTCTGCATCCTGTATGCTTCTCCCACGGCCAGCTCTGCTGCTTGGTGTGTGGTCAACTTCACACTAACTGGGCAGAGGGGCTGTCAGTGGGGGAACTGCCTCCATCAGTTTGGTCTGGAGCATTTTCTTGATTTGTGGTTGATATGGGTGAGCCCAGCACACTGTGGTTGGTGTTACACCTGGGCAGGTGGTCCTGGGTTGTGTAAGAAAGCAAACTGGGCAAGCCATGGGGAGCAGGCCAGTAAGCAGTGTCCCTTCATGGTCTGTGCTTCAGTTCCTCTTCCAGGTTCCTGCCTTGAGTTCTTGTTCTGGCTTCAGTGAGTGAAGGATTGTGACATGGAAGTGTAAGCCAAATAAAGCCTTTCCTCTTTGAGTTGTTCTGGATCTGTGTTTTATTATAGCAATGGAGAAGCACACTAAGACATCTCTGATAGCCTGAAAAAGTAAGTTTCAATCTTATATCTGATTATAGACAAGAGGACTTAAGTTTAGAAGGTTAAACAGATTGACCAATGAGAAACATTTCCCTAGTAGTAAAAAGAGCATTTGACCCCAGACACTTCAGCTGCAGACTTTTAACCATCAGCATATATTGCCTGACTTCTATCCTCCATGTCTTAGCTACTATTCCATTGCTATGATAAAACTCCATGATCAAAACAACTTATGAAAGAAAGTGTTTAATTGGACTTATGGGTCCAGAGGTTTAGAGTCCATAATGACAGAGAAATGGCATGGTGGCTGGAAAAAGTGGAGAGAGCTCGCATTGCCACTATGAGCAGGAGACAGAGAGAATGAACTTGTAATGGCCAGTCTTCTGAAACCTCAAAGCTCACCACAGTGATGTGCTTCCTGTAGCAAGACCAAATGTCCCAATCCTTCCCAAATAGTTCCACCAATGAGGGACAGAGTATTTAAACATATGAGCCTCTGAAGGCCATTCTCATTCAAACCAGCACACTGAACTAACTGGGCTACTCACTGAATTCTACTAGAGTAATGATTCTGGGTGTATATTTTCTAGCAGGGAATATAATATCTTTGAATAGACACCTTTAGAAATAAACTTGAATTTAATCACAGATTTTTAAAAAGTGTAAAGTCACAATCTATAGCATCAAAATAATTTCTAACTTCCAGAGCTATCATCGGAACTATGGTCGAGATGGTAGAGTGATTTGCAGCGCAAAGATAGCAGTACTGAAGTACAAGATTCTGAATCCCAGCCTCAATTATTTCCTTCCCAATAAACAAAGGAGATGGATTTTCAGCAAAAATAGTGCTATTAACAACTTCAAAAAAACCAATTCATTCCAATGAGGTCCCATAGACTCATACACATTACTGGCTATTGCTATTACTCTTGGTATACCCCAGAACTTGACAGTAAATCCCTAAAGATTCCACATACTTGAGTAATAGAACATGACAAAGCCAAACTGGTACTTACCTGTTGGCTCTGGACTCTGCAAACTACAACAATAACTATCCTGGCCAGACATGCCTATCAGTGCAATAGCGGCATAAAAATCATGGAAGTGACCAACCACCTTTGATTGGATTTCAGACCTATCATTATATCTATATACAACAATAGTGTTGTCACAGAAATAATTTACTTTTTAAGCAAATAAATTTGAAGAATGATTAACAAAGTTTGACACTTTGGTATGGTAACAAGGTGTGTAGTGTGTGTGTGTGTGTGTGTGTGTGTGTGTGTGTGTGTGTGTGCAAAACAACATACACAATTAACCAAGACCTGACAGGATACTGAATATTCCAAGGACTCTTCCTTCCACAATTCTGAACATGGATAGTCAAGGAAGTTGATTACCTTCCAAGATCCTCTTGGCTCTCATTTTTACAACATTTGTTTCATGTTGGGAACTGCTTATGGACTCCTTGAGCCTCTTTTCCAGGGCTGTGAGCCAGAAGCACTGGGTACTAACATCCCCCACATATGTCCACAATCAGTGACTGTAGATGGGGGATGTTGCAGCACCCCCAAGTCCCTGATGTGGTGGGGCTGATCCTGGAGAGCTCACATTCTGCAGTTTCTACAGGATCAAGCTGAGGCTACCCTTTGGGAGACTCTACCCAAGATCACTGCTTCCTTGGCCTCCTTTCCTCCTCTGTCTTCTTTAATCCAAGAACCCCACCCCGGTTCTCTTAGGATAAGTTGGCTAATAAATCAGTTAAAATAAAATCATATTCTGGGATATTTATTGAGGTAACACGCCTCAGACAATAGGTGTCTCCTAATCCTGTAGGCTTTGGGTCTCAACAATGGCAAAGAAATTTCATGGGAAGACTTGAAGGGAGGTCCTTCTGAACAGATCCATGGAAGGGTAAGGGAGTACAGGAGTGAGGGGAAAGGAGGAAGGAATCAGTGAACAAATACAGGCAAGAAACAATAAAAAAAGAGGAAGAATGGAAGGCAGTGTGGATGACTTAATAGGAGAAAGACGGTACACATGCAAGGCTTCCACTTTTTTGTAGCCTTGGCTTTCAACTTCGCTCTGTCAGGACCTCAGCTCCCCTTTAAATTTTTTTTGAACAGTTATAAACTGTCTAGTGGAAAAATTTCAATCCTGGTTTGAAATATCTCTTTTTAAAGAAAGAAAGAAAGCCTCAAGAACAGGCTTCAGGTAGAGTGACACCTGTCTAGGGACTGTGTCTGTGTACACCTACGCATCTTTCCAAACTGTAGCTTTTTCTGTGGGCTGATGTTACTAGGTGTAGAATTAAACCAAAAGAAAGTATTGTGTCTACCAGGTTAGGTTGCCCCAACCAAATGCCATAGGCTGGGTGGTTTAAATGACAAAGCTGTTTTCACAGTCCTAAAAGCTGCAAGTTTGACATCAGGTTTGAAAGCTCTGTCCCTAGCTAACAGATGGCCACTTTCTTCTATGTTCTTACATGGCCATTCTTCTTTCCCAGGGTGGTGGTGGGGGCTCATCCTCTTGCAAGGCTGCCAACCGTACATGGTTAGGAGTTTACTCTTGTAACTTCATCTAGCCCTAATTCCTACTTAAAAGTCCTTTCTCTAGAGACAGTCCACATGGGGATTAGAGTTTAAATATATGATTTTTGTGGGGCCAAGTCCACGGCAGTGAGCACTCAGAGTTACCTGACTCCTACTGTGGGTCTCGTTCTCCTGGTGGCCACCTCTTCTCTGAGTAGCCTGACCAGGGACCATGCTCTCTTTGGATGTACCAGTGGAAGTACTTTGCGGGCCACTGCAAGGCCTCTCTAGCTATTTGGGAGAAAGCCGACTTTAATGCTACTTCTTTTTGTCATACTTATTTCTTTCATCAAGAAAGATATAAATTTGTGCTTCTTGGTTCAAGTAGAGATGTCATAATGATGATTCCAAACCAGTGAAATTCCATCTTTTTTTCTACTACCCATTGTCTTCTGGACACCTAGGCTCAAAGTAGAAGAGTTTATTATCAAAGCATATATCCAAATGGGTTATTTTGTGTTTTCATGTAAAGTTGAAGATTGTTTTTTCAATTTCTGTGAAGAATTGTGGAATTTAAATGGGGATTCCATTGAATCTGTAGATTGCTTTTGGTGGAATAATAATTTTCACAGTATTAATCCTATGAATCCAGGAGCCCAGAAAATCTTTCCATCTTCTGATGTCATCTTCAATTTCTTTCTTCAATGTCTTAAATTTTTTACTATAAAAATCTCTTGCTTGCTTAGAGTTATCCCAAGATATTTCTCTTGAGGCTATTGTGAAGAATATTGTTTCTCTGATTTCTTTCTTAGTATATTTGTCATTTGTATATAGGAAGGCTACTGATTTGGGGTATTCATTTGTGTCCTGCTAGTTTCTGAGGATGTTTATCAGCTGTAGAAGTTTCTGATGAAGTTTATACAATCTCTTATGTATAAAACCATATCATCTGAAAGTAAAGACACTTGGGCTTCTTCCTTCTCTATGTACATCCCTTTTATCTCCTTTGGTTGTCATACTGCTCTAGCTAAACCTTCAATTACTATATTGAACGTGTGTGGATTGGATATCCTGTTCCTGGTTCTGAGTTTTTCTCCATTTAGGTTGATGTTGGGTTTGTTGTAAATTGCCTTTATTATTCTGAGGTGTGTCCATTGCACCCCTAGTTTCATCAAGACTTTTCTCATGAAGAGCTGTTGGATTTTGTCAAAGCCCCTTTCTGTATCCAATGAGACAATCATGTGGCTTTGTTTGTCTTTCATTCCATTTATGCGGCAGATTATGTTTATTGATTTGCATATAGTGAATCATCCTTGCATCTCTGACATGAAGCCAACTTGGTCATGGTGAATAATCTTTTTGGTGTGTTCTTGAATTAGGTCTGCAAGCATTTTATTGAGAATTTTTACATCTATGTTCATAAGCATTATGATCTATATTTTTCTTTTTTGTTGAGTATTTGTGTGGTTTTGATAACAGGATAATAGTGGCTTTGTAAAGGAATTGGGAAATGTTTCTTTAGTTTCTATTTTGTGGAATGCTTTTAAGGGTGTTAATGTTAATTCTTCTTTGAAGGTCTGGTAGAATTCTGTGCTGAAACTATTTGACCCTAGGCTTTGCTTCTTTTTCTTTCTTTCTTTCTTTCTTTCTTTCTTTCTTTCTTTCTTTCTTTCTTTCTTTCTTTCTTTCTTTCTCCTATTTGTTTTGCTTTGAAGACTTTACTGCTTCTATTTCAGTAGGGGTTATGGGTCTGTTTAACTTGTTTATTTGATTTTGATTTAACTTTGGTAGGTCACATACATAAAGAAATTCATCCATTTTGTTTAGGTTTTCCAGTTAGGTGGAATACAGATTTTGAAAGTATACCCTTTTGATTCCCTTGATGTCTATTGTCCTTGATGTCCCCTTGCCATCTTTAATTTTATTAATTTTGATGTCTCTTTCCTCTTGTAGTTAATTTGGCTAAGGGTTTATCAACCTTACTGGTCCTTAAAGAACCAAGCTTTTCTTTCCTTAATTTTTTGTAGTTTGTTTGTTTGTTTCTATCTCATTGATTTCAGCCCCGAGTTTGACTATTTCTTGCCATATACTCATATGGTATTATTTCTCCTTGTTGTTCTAGAGCTTTCAGGTGTGTTGTTAAGGCACTTATGAGATCTTTCCATGTTTTGTTTGTTTGTTTGTCATATGGAAGCACTGTGGCTATGAATATGCCTCTTAGAACTGCCTTCATTGTTTCCCACAGGTTGGGTAGGTCGTGTTTTCATCTTCAATAAGTTCTAAAAAGTTTTTAATTTCCCTTTGCTGTCTGTCTTGACCCATTTTTTATTCAGCAGTGAGTTCAGTTTCTGTGAGTTAGCATATTTTCTGCTTTTGTTGATATCCAGCTTTAATCCATGGTCAGATAGGAATCAAGGTGTTATTTTAATTTTCTTATTTGTGTTGAGACTTGCCTTGTGTCCTATTATGTGACCAATTTTGCGGTAGGTCCCTTCCCCATTCTTTCACCCTGATATGTTTGTCTATCCTGATGGTATGGATGCAGCAGAAATCATAAATCCTGTTTTCTAACCCAATCTGGTAGTCTATATCTTTTTATTGGGATAATTGCGACCATTACTATTGAAAGTCATTAATGAGCAGTGTCTACTGATTCCTGTTGTTCTGTTTCCCTCCCCCCTTTGATTTACTATTCTGGATTATTTATTCCTTGTATCTTAGGTGGTGGCCATGGGGACCCTGATAGAGAGTGCTTCTTGAGCATCGCGTGAGACAAAAGGAATGGAAATGAGCTACAAGGGATGGCTGAGAAGGACAATAGGAAAGAGCTAAGGGGATCCTGTGTCTGCACCAAGAGGCAGCTTCCTCAAGAAATGGAGATAGGTTGGGAGGAGGGACTCCTGCAGGCAGACTGCAGGAGAATGAAGAGTAAGTTTAGAGAGACTAGAGTGAAAGGAGCTCCTGGGTTTACTCTCCTCATCTGTGTGTGCATCTCCCTCTGTCTACAGCAGCATCACAGATTACTTCCACCTCTTTCAGCATGTGAGACCACGTACATGCAACCTTAGGACTTGGCCAGGAGTTTTTCAGAGTTTCTTTACAAAGCTGTTGCAGTTTATGACCACTTAAGATAACTTGGGGGAATTTTGTTCTTTTGGCCAAATGTGCATTTTTCTGAGACTGCCAAAGAGTAGAACAATAAAACCATAGCCAGGCTCTGAGAAATACAGTCACATCTGTGTTTCATAATGATTTGAGCTGGGTTCCCGTTGTAAGGATTTTTGTTTGTTCTTCCAGGGGTATTAATGTACTTGCTTACTAGGGAAAAATACTAAAGCAAAGAAATGGAAAATATCAGGCAAAACTAAGCAGCAAATAGCTTCCTTTATTTAATTTTTTTTTTTTGTACTTCCAGAAGCTCCAAACTGACCTTCATTTTCTTTGGTACATAATCACGCTCAAATGGCTATACTGTTGTGTCCTACTAACAAACTTTAAAAAACAAACCTCAAAAGCCAAAGACATCAAGAAACTGTTTGTAGGAGAGGTGTGCAATTTTTGTTGGCTGTTAAGCAAATCACATCAAACATCTCCATGTGTGTGCTCCAAAATATTGACATGATATCTATGAAACAGAGTTCTGAAATCAATCCTACATGGAATGTTGAGAAAATAGATTTTAACCCAAAGGACTTATATAATGTAGGGTATACGGGTTTTGAAATAACAGAGTTGAGCTGAATCTTGTTTGTTTTTTGTATTTGTATGACCACTCTGATCATTTATATCCCTTAGAAAAATGAGGATAAATCTACCAAATGGAGCATTTCAAAGTAAACTCATTTGTGGTGTGTGTGTGTGTGTGTGTGTGTTTGTGTGTGTGTGTGTTGCTGGTGTGTTATAGTACATGTACATTTTCTACATTGTTAAATTTTTCCATATTCTCTCCACTGTGATATATGGACTTTGGGATCAAAAAATTTGTTTTGCAATAACCTTGACAGGTTCTCTCTCCTTAAAATTTAATCAAACTGGTGAGTTAGAAGTGGTTTTGTTTGTTTGGGGTAGTATTGGTTTCACACATGTTGGACAGGCACACTCCTCCTAAGCTATAACTCGAGCCCTTAAGACAGTGTTTCCATCATTGTGCCAGCATATCTTCTAGGCAGGACACTATCATAGAGCAAATGGTTTATAGAAGGGTTTGTGTTTCTCCTTTGATAGCCTTCAGAGTATCCTCCTGTACCAAAGATGTTAGCACATAGGGATTAAAGCTTTATGTAGGCATGAGCCTGACTTCTCCATATTGAATGAGTTATGTAGGTGTTGTCTTAGGCAATGGGGCCTTGCTCTCATTTTTGTGGATAGCAACCTATAGTCTTGGCAACAGCTTGGGTTGTTTGGGGGTTCCCATGGGATCATTTTGGCAAACAACCCAATTAGATGTAAACCATTCCATGCACTGGAAATTTCATTTGGTGACAAGATATGCCCAGTTAAGGCTCTGTCTCCTCCATTTTTTGGCAAATTCACTGAGATCACCTTCACATACTTATATATATATATATATATATATATTTTTAGGAAGCTTCTACTTGTATTAGGTTTCCATACTCCCCCTCAAGTAGCCCTGGATTTTAGCTGTCTTTCCCTATATTCCCTCCTTGTCTTCCTTTCCCATCACCCTCCTCTCTTGATCCTCCCCATTCCAGCCCTCACCCTCATCCACTCATAACTATCTATGCTATTTCTCTTTCCTAAGAAGAACTATCTATCTCCCCGGTCCCTTACTCCCTTACTCTAAACATTACCTCTGTGGTTATATGGATTGTCTCTTGGTCACCATTGACCTAACAACTAATATCCACATATAAGCTAATGCATACCATTTTTGTCTTTCTGAGTCTGAGTAACCTCACTCAGGATGATTTTTTTCTAGTTCCATCCATTTACCTGTGAATTACATGATTTCATTTTTAATGACTGAATAATAATAATAATCCATTGTGTAACATGTACCACATTTTCTTTATCCATCCATCTCTTTAGGGACATTAGGTTCTTCCCAATTTCTGGCTATTATGAGTAGGGCAGCAATGAACATGGTCGAGCAAGTGTCTCTGTGTTACAGGTCATTTCTAACTGCTCACTTTTGATATGTGCCACACAAAAACAATAGTGACCTACCCAAAACAGAAGTCATGTTTATTTTATTCCTCAAAGTCTTTGCCTGTTATCTTCTCAGAACATTCCCTTCTCTCTCTCCACAGTGTATACTAACATTCACTGTGCATATACTGTATATTATACATAGTATAGTAGCTGTGTGATTGTCTGACAAATGCAGGGATTTTCATTGTTGTGATTTGGATCTTAAGTGTCCCCCAAGACTTGATCCTTAGCTGATCACATTATGGGGATGTGACATAAACTCAGAGGGAGATGCAGATGGAAGAAACAGCACATGGAGGCATAAACTTGAAAGGAATATCAAGACTTCCCCCACCCCTACTTTCTAGCCACCCCGTGATAATCAGGTTTCTTTAACTATACACTTTCTATCACAATGTTCTGCCTCCAGTGGAATCAACCAAGCATGGACTAACGTTGCTATAAACAGTAAGCCAAAATAAATGCTTCTCCCTTGAAGGTGTTTGTAGCCCTGGAAACTGTCTAGCACACTGTGTTTCATTTCGTTTTTAGACACAGAGGATGTTCTAGAGAATCTTCCTGAATGACTGAGTGAAGCATCTAGCAATTGCTGCTCTAATTCAGACAGCTAGAAAATAATGCAACAGGCTGGGTAGTTTAGGTAACAGACATTTATTTTCTCACATACTAAATGGTAGAGGCTCAAGATCAAGTGTCCACAGTTGTTTCCTGGCTTCCTGTCTCATAGCCAGCCACACTTCGTTATATTCCTTCAACAAGCTTCCCCAACTTGCAGTCCCCATTCAGCTTCAAGTCAACTTCCATCCCCTCCATTGGCAGCACATTCAAAGATGGTTTAGATGACTATTTACATTCTGGGATGTTTACACTCTTCTATTTTCAAAGAAGTGGTAATATCATCATTATTATTGGTCACTGGATGTTCTGCAGCTTCGTGAAGATGTGCCTTAGTTGTGTTAATTACAATTATGTGTTTTGTCTTCTAGAAAGGGTTTTTAGGCAGTCCCCTTTCCTCCTGATGACTCTTGGTTTCTGTGCTTATAGTACAAACTAACCTCTAAACTTTCAGTCTTGTGCACTGCTCTATCCTTTTGCCCTCCGTGGTGGTTTAGAAGAAAATGGCCCCTGTAGGCCCATAGGGAGTGGCCTCCTATTCGGAGGTGTGGCCTCAGAGTAGGTGTGGTCTTGTTGGAAGAAGTGTGTCACTATGGAAGCAGGCTCTGAGGTCTCATATACGCTCAAGATACCACTCACTGTCAGAGTCCACTTTCTGTTGCCTTCTGATCAAAAGGTAGCCAGCACCATGTCTGCCTATACACCACCATGCTCCCAGTCATGATGATAATAGACCAAACCTCTGAAAATGTAAACTACCACCTCAATGAAATGTTTTCTTTTATAAGAGCTGTTGTGGTCTTGGTGTCTCTTCACAGCAATAGAAGCACTTATCCAAGACACCTTCACAGTGAGGTGTAAGTCACTGGCCCTCTTAAAGGATTTGTAGGTAACTTCTACAACAACAGTCCCTTACTCTGGTGCTTCTCAAACCAGTGCAGGCAACACTCTGGGAGTTGCTCCAGGAGCTCTATGTAAACATGGGTAGACATATATATCTCACAGGACTACTGGATTTACTTGATTATAAATAATCTATAGCATGCTAGAATGTTAAAACAAATGTGGCTATGGCAAAAAAAAAAGAAAGAAAAAAAGATAAAGCAAAGTTCATATACATGTCAAGACTAAAATGGCTTATCTAGGTATCTTTTTCTCTATACTTTCTTGGGGATCTATGCCAGGTCTGCCACAGTGGGTGGTAAGTGACCTCATGGAGAAACGAGAGACACTATTTGTATTATGCATGATTCATACGGCAATATACAAGAAGCATGTGAACACATCTTTACAGAGACCTAACACAAAATCTCAAAGGCTTCCGGTATTCAGTAGGAGTTTGGTTAAAGGGCTGATCAGTGTTTCATAAAATTAGTCTTAATGATGTGCTTCCTAAAGTCTCCTGGGTTAGCTCCCCCAACTTAGTACTGATTTTTTTTTTTGTATTATGTTTCTATCTAGATAATTATCTAGATAATTTCCCAATTACTTGCTCAAAATTCCATTCTGATGGGTATGTACTCCCTCTAGGAGCTGTGTTTCCACATTGATCCTTGGATACCTTCTGAACAGTTCTTTGTTCTTTCACTTCAATGTAGTATGGCAAATTTCTAACAGAATTAGTCCTCTGATTCCACCTGTGTAAAACACGGCTCACAACCCACTACCTCCCTCTCTTTCTTTGACCAGATAGCTGGATTCATTGAGGAAATTCATTGTGGGATTCTTTGTTCTTGAAAGCACACTAATTATGATTTGTCACTTGTCATTCTGACTTGGATGGTTCGCCACAATGATTCCATACAAGATCCTATTAGATCAAAGGCACCTTGTCTGTTCTGTTTCAAGGTAGCAAACCTCTTAGGAGTCCTGGTCAGGGGATACCCTCCAGCCTCTTGATGATGCACTTTGCTTGTGTTAGCTATGTGTTCAGAGGTGATTTTAATCATTTTCCCTCTCTGCCTAATGAGTCTTGGCTTCCATGCATTTGTCTCCAAAATGGACTATTATCTTTGAATGGGTTTCATAATCTTTTGATCTAGTCTTTGAACTTGAATTTATGTTTGGTCTTAATTACCTTAGGTTATTGTTGTTGTTATTCACAAAAAATTGTGGAAATGTTAATACAGGTACTTATTGAAGCTCTACTGTCAAGGTCTTTGTAGATGTGTTGTCTAAAACTGTATTTATAAACAATCAAATATCTGAAAGCTAGTCCTTGAACACTTACCTAGACTACATCATGGTTCTCTATATACAGAGCAGTGAAGAGTGGAAGGTAGGTCTTTGTCATTCAAAATTATATCATGGGAAAAAAACCTGATGTGGTTCAGGACTTAATGATGCTAAGTAGCTTCATAAAAGTGCAGAATAGAGTTGAGAAACATGGCTGTGTGTCATGGCAATTGCTTCCTCACAGAGTTACAAATGAAAAAAGAAAAAAGGGGAAAAGTAAGAAAGAAATCCTCATTTGTAATAACCTAGATGATTGATGGTATAAGAAATGTTCTTTTAAAAATAACAGCTAATGCAGCAAGCAGATGTCCAATACCTAAAAAGATTTGTCTCCATCTATTGTCAAATGAGGTATTAATCTACATAAGCACATAGTAGACAGAATTTATAAACCACCAGGGATAAATTCAAGTCAATTTTAATGCATTTAATGTAACTACATAAATCATTCTAAACTGCAAATTTCTTTCAGCAAATTGGGTAAAAGATCTTCCCATGACCCTGAGACCAGTTTTAAAAAGCAAAAGTTAAAAATCTTTAAGCATGTAGAGAGAGAACTAAGTAATTGCTTTAAGGACATAAACTGACTGCCAGACCTATTATCTTTAACACATGTTAAATGGTAGCCAAAGTGTGTTTCTCAACTTTGTTTTTATCAATGTCTTTGAAAGACCCAGGAAACTGACCATGCCTCAGTTATGTATAGCCTGTTTATTGGCATTTTGATATTTTTAGATCCAGTTAAGTGCTCTGGCAAATTACCAATCCAAGAGCAAAAAGAGAAAAAAAAATGGACAAAGTTTGAAATAGTTTAAAGAGAAGACCTGTGGTGGTTTGAAAAGGTATGGCCCCCAGAGATTCATGTGTTTGAATGCTTGGCTCATAGGAAGTGGCACTGTTAGGAGGTATGGCCTTGTTGGAGTAGGTATGGCCTCACTGGAGGAAGTGTGTTGCTGTGGGGGAGGGCTCTGAGGTCTTATATGTTCAAGCTACACTCAGTGTGGTACTCAGTTCACTTCCTGTTGCCTGCGGATCAAGATATAGAGCGCTCAGCTCCTCTAGTACCATATCTGCCCGCATGCTGCCATGCCTTTTGACATGACAGTAATGGATTAAACCTCTGAAACTATAAGCCAGCCCCAATTAAATGTTTTCCTTTATAAGAGTTACTGTGGTCATGGTGTCTCTTCACAGCAATGAAACCCTAACTAAGACAAGATCCCAAACAAAAATTGCTAAAGTTAAACAATACTCAGTGAAATGCAAATTCATCAACATGGATGGGGTAGTAACCAACCAATATCTAATTCGATGTAAGGCCTACACCACAAGATGGAACTCATATCCAACACTGCTTGGGTGACCAAGGAGCTGAGACTAGATAGACCACGGACCTAGGGTAAAACCAAATACTACTGGTCTACTAAAAGAACATAGCAATAAGATGAGTCCTAGTGACATTCTGCTATACTTACAGATCAGTGCCTTACACAGCTGTCGTAAGAGAAGCTTCCTCCTGCAGCAGATGAGAACAAATACAGAGACCCACAGCCAGACATTATGCAGAGTGAGATACCTTGGAATACTCAGCCCTAAATGGGATGTCTCCATCATGCTCCTCCCTTCAGGACTCAGGGAACCCTGTGGAAAAGGAGGCAGAAAGAGGGGGTGGAGGAACCAAGGACAAAGGCCCTCTAAATCAATATGATTGATGCATACTGAGGCACACAGGGCCTCCAAAGGTCCACACCACATGGAGTCCTCGAGCTGAAAGGAGAAATGGATGCATGCCCCCATCCCTAACCCAGAAGCTATCTCCAATTGATAACCACTTGCAAATTAAAATTTACTTTTCTCCATCTTAAAGGTAGTCTGTATGCCCAATAATAGATGGCCAATGGAAATTGAACTCAATGGCATCTTTGGATCTTTCTTGACTCATAGTGTTATGCTAGGACTTTTTTAATCTTATTTTTCTATTTTTATTTTTTTTATTTTTTATTTTTTATTTTTTTTTGGTTTTTCGAGACAGGGTTTCTCTGTATAGCTTTGCGCCTTTCCTGGAACTCACTTGGTAGCCCAGGCTGGCCTTGAACTCACAGAGATCCGCCTGCCTCTGCCTCCCGAGTGCTGGGATTAAAGGTGTGCGCCACCACGCCCGGCTCCTATTTTTAATATATATATATATATACACACATTATATAATGTTTATATACATGGTCATTTTCTCTTTTGTATCCTACAGGTCCTCTGATGTATATATTATGGCTTCCAGTTAAGTGTTTTTTATGGGATTCCTGAGTGTATGAATGAATGGGTCTCTGTGTCTGTATCTGCTTGTTGATCCTTTGGCTCTTTTCCTTCTTCTTCTTTTTTTTTTTTTTTTTTTTGTCCTCTTCTGATGTGCTTGTTTTTTGTTTTATCTTATTATATTTCATTTTATTTTATTATTACCCCTTAGAAGCCTGCTTATTTTCTAATGAGAGATAGAAAAGGGGTGGATCCAGATGGGAAGGGAAGTGGGGAGGGACTGGGTAGAGAGAGGGGAAACCATAATTAGGATATATTATGTGTGAAAAAATGATAAAAGGAAAAGTAATAAAAAATAATGAAGTTACCTGTAACCCTCAAGGGAAAACGATACCATATGGATCAGGGCAATAGTGTGGAGAGCGATTAGAAAATGTTATCTGCCAGGCGGTGGTGGCACACACCTTTAATCCCAGCACTCAGGAGGCAGAGCCAGGCAGATTTCTGTGAGTTCAAGGCCAGCCTGGTCTACAAAGCGAGATCCAGGACAGGCATCAAGACTACACAGAGAAACCCTGTCTCAAAAAAAAAAAAAAAAAGAAAGAAAGAAAGAGAGAGAGAAAGAAAGAAAAGAAAAAAAGAAAGAAGGAAAGAAAGAAAAACGAAAAAGAAAATATCATCTTTTAGGTTTTGAAGGTAGAGAAACCTAGGTTGAGTCAAGAATGGGAAGGAAAGTAAAAAGGTATGATGTTACAGGCCTAAACAACCAGAAGGATGAGAGATCCCCTTAACTGAGGAGAGGAGAGAGTGGAAAGGATGGACAGCCCATCAAGTTCATGTGTAGATCTGACTTTCCCTTGGCTCTTCCTGATCAAATCTGAGATGCTGAGTAGACAGTAGATATACACATGTGGGTCGGAATTAGCTGCTTGGTTGTACATACTTTCAAAACATATGTGATACTAATTGCCACAGAAGTCTGAAGGAAATCAAAGATGCAAAGCCAGAGAAGAACAGCTATTCCAGTAATGGGTGAGGGGTGGGAGAAGGATGCAGGAGGAGCTGGTGGGAGGAGAAGGAGGTGAGGAAAACCAAACTACATTGGATGTATGTGTGAAATCCTTAAGGAATTGACACAATACTATATTCTCAAAGACTCTGGTGATAAGAGATTGAATAGATGAGGAGGAGAGAGAAAAGAGGCCCAGGAAGGAATTGAAACCAGGCCATGCAGTTGTGATGATAGCAAGGGATAAAAGGATAAAGCCCTAGAATATGGGACCGAACGTTAGTGACTGGGATTTCTAGTAGGACTGAATGATTACTGGGATCACGGTCTGACAGCATATTAAAAAGGAAATTAGGTGCAGGTTTTAGAAGACTAAGACCAAGTTGGTTCTGACAAGGCATGAGCAGGAGTGGCTGACAAGGTACAACTTCTAGGACACTGGACATAAGAAATACATAACTTGAATTCAAATTCAAATATGCAGTATTTGAAGTGTTCGTTAAAGAGTCATTGGCTGAAAATCACCTACAATGAACAGACAGCCTGTGTGGATGGTGGTGGTAAAGTTTGAAGGCTTCAGATACCAGGTTGGAGTCTTCAGGGATCATTGATAGCAGAATGGCCATGAGGAACAAGGGTGGCATTTGGTCTACTTTCAGGGCCAGTGGTAGAAGCAGATGAGGGAGAAAATGGCTGTTAATATTTGGGGATGGAAGCATCCCAGTCCTCAGTGGGGCCAGGCCACACTGCAGCCCTTACAGTGAAAGAACCAAAGAACCTCACCAGAACTGGAGGTGATAAAGGGTCTTCCAAGTGACTTCATAAGAAGTTTCAGAAAGTGTTTCAAGAGCTGCCAAAGTTGGAGATCTGTAATTTAAAGGGACAGGTATAGAGCCCTTTATAGATCTGGTTCTAAGAGGGCATTGAAGGGTGACTCAGGAAGCTCAGTGGTCCTCAAGTGGTTAACACTACAGGCACGAAAAGTGTAAAGCCAACCACTGTGATTGTCTCAGAACACCTGAAGGCAGCCTGGAGCCTGAGGAGGACAGATGGAGCCCAGGCTGGGTGTGGTCAGAAGCCTACAGAGTCGGGGCAGCCTTTTCACTCCACCCAGTGGAGGCTGGAGAGGCTGGAGAGGCTGGGAAAGCTGGGGAGGCTGGGAGGCTGGGGTGGCTGAGGAGGCTTGGGAGGCTGGGAGGCTGGGGTGGCTGAAGAGGCTGGGGAGAGTGGGAGGCTGGGGAGGGTGGGGAGGCTAAGAAGGCTGGGGAGGGTGGGAGGCTGAGTGCTGGCTTTCCCCAGAAAGTAAAGAAAGTACCTGAAGGTCAACATGATGGCTGCTGTTGCCACATCTGTCCTGTGTGTTTGTTTGTAGGGTTCTTGTCCATCCCAAGAGTCCACTCTTACTCTAAACAATGCTTGGTAACATTTAGAATCATTATCTTTGGAGACTGGAAGAGGAATATATTCTTAGATGTATTCAAGACATCTTTTCTCCAGCGAGGTACAAACAGAACAACCGAACTCTGTTTGGTGCTTTCTCATGGACAGATAAACTTGGAAATACACGGGAAATAATATTGAAATGTTCTGGGATTTCACCTGGTGACATCCATGCACAGGTTAATGCTGATTTCTAAGTGTGGCATTCTAGCCACCATCTCAAAACATGCAACTTGAGAAAGAGAAAACAACTCCCAGAGTTCCATCTGCCTCTGCATCCTGGTGGTGGGATTGCAGGTGTGCCCTCGCACAGCAGCATAAGTAGGCTGGCTTTAAAGAACAATGCTCTTTCCCAAGCTGGGGCCAATTTTCTGGAAGCAAGCAGCCTGCTGCTGACATCATCTCATAAAGGCCAGGCGTCCCTTGCTGCTAATTGATTCTAGGCCCTAGGGCCCCACTCTCCATCCAAACAGAAAGGACAGCAGATATTAAAACATTATCTTCACAGACAATATGAACAGACCATAATTTGCCATATATTAATTATGCCTACCTAATCTGTTTTTGGAAAGCAGTTACGATAAGAGAAGAAAATATACAATCAGGCTATTAAAACTAATAGAAATTAAAATTAGGTGTAGGGAAAAAAAACCACCATATGCTAATAATTATGCAGGCTAAGGCACTATCCCAATAAACGTTAAATCTATTTTCAAGTCTCCTGGAAAAGAAAAATGGATGAATTTTGAGCTTGCCCAGCAGGTGACAAGGGGAATAATAATTTTTTAGTGTCTATCATATGCATCTTTGTCATAAGTCACAAACCTATTGTACCCCATCAGTTTAGTCCTGCTTGTGGTGGCCGACAGCTTTCTTTGCCTCTCTGATCCCATCACTTCTTCCTATTTCACATATCTGTGTTTAGTTTTCCCTCTTTCTTTTACAAGATTATATATATATATATATATATATATATATATAATCTCAAGATCCTTCACTTAATCACATCTTCAGCCATATAAAGTAATAATCCAATATAAAGTGTGCCATAATAATGTTCCACACGTTCTGGGAAGGAAAGTGAATACAGCATTAGGAGAAGATGCATGTTTACAGCCTCCCATACCTGGAAAGTGCTGCTCTCAAAGCAAGGAGCTTTTTCTAACACAGCACCAAAGAAAAGGTTCTTTCCACCTGATCAGCTAGCTCTTAATTGAAGGACATGGCTTATGTTTTCTACAGGCATTTCCATAAGAGGAGAAAAAGGAAGACACAGTTATTATTTCATGATGAAGCTCATGCCTGCTTATACAGCTCTATGAAGACTCGAGTGTTGAGGGCTAGTGTATGAAGAAAGAGGCAGAGACAGAGTGAGACAGCCTGTTGCTATGGAGATGCAATCAGTATTTCCTTTGACTTCTCTAAGACGCCCTGCAGCAAACCCTTCTCCATACAGACATCTATCACAGTTTGAAATCCTCTTCAGTTTCCCTTGATCAAACAAACCTTGTTCCCTGCTCAACAGAGCCCTGCTCTGATTTGT
Source organism: Peromyscus attwateri (assembly GCA_902168425.1). Lineage (NCBI taxonomy): Eukaryota > Metazoa > Chordata > Mammalia > Rodentia > Cricetidae > Peromyscus > Peromyscus attwateri. The sequence continues at coordinate 22,959 of CABHPP010143436.1, forward strand.
TTGTTCAGCAAAGGTCTTCCTACTGCTCACCTTCCTCCCCTGGGGTATCAGCATGCATCCATCCATGTTCCTGTGTGCACCTGCTCACCTTCCTCTTTCCATTTTTGTAATCTAGCAATCTGTAATCTTGGATGCACATCATGATCCCATGGTGAGTTGTTTAAATGCTTAGGTCAAGGCATCAACCAATGATTCAGAATCTGTGGGAAGGAGGGCCAGACCCAAGTATGTTGACAAACTGGCCAGGGATTGACATGACCATAAAGAAATGAGAAAGCTTTGCCTAAATTACATGGTATTGTTATTGTTGTTATTGGTTTGGTTGTTGAGACAAAGAATTGCTATGTAGCCTATACTTAATCTTTTGTAAATTCTCCTGCTTCAGCTGCCCAAATATGGGATTAGAGTTATGTGCCAACACACCTGGTTGCCTCAACCATGTTGATGCCTCCTGTAAACATTAGGTCACTATTTTAAGTAGTTGCATAACATCCCAACTTTCTCTCCTATTTCTTTTGAACCCTGTTTTTAACCTTCCTAATTGGTACTTTCAAATATGTTCCCTAGCATTGCTTTATTTTGAAGCCAACTTATAGCATCTGCTACCAAATCACTCTGATGATAGTGTCTGGTCACCTGGAGGGGCATTCACTGGTTGGCTGTGCTGCACCTTGCAGACTGCTAAAAACCAAATAATCAAAATCTTTATCAAAAAAATCTTTCTCTTGCATAATAATTCCCTCTCCTCTGATCACCTTTGACAACTTGGGACATGGGTCTGACTTCAGACTCCTGGTGACATTGGACTCTGACTTCAGACTCCTAGTGACATCTTCCTTTATGTTTGTGAACTTCCTTTCCAGGGCTGGATTGAGTTCACCTGCTCTTTTCTATCCTTTTTGAGGCCACTGATCATTTTTATTACTGACTTTTAACATTTTCATATAGCATTTTGTCTATTTCAGTATGGCTATTTCTTAATGGCAATAATGCCAATAAATTATTTTATACTTTTATTTCTCCAAAAATCTTTCTTTTTTTAATGTTCTGTGTCTGTTGTGTATGGTTCTTTCTTATATACACCTAGACCCCAAAACCAAATTAAAAATGGTAGTGTATATTTGTACCATTTTTAATTTTTCCTTTTTCATGAAAAGTACATTCTTCAGGACAGACATGGTGGCTCACAGCTGTAACAGCATTTGGGAGGCTGAAGCCAGAGAATTGCTACGAGTTGGAGGCCAGCCTGCTATATAGTGAGATCCTGTTACAAAACAAACAATATATGTGGACATGTACACACACACACACACACACACACACACACACACACACACACACACTATTCTTTCATGTCACATCCTCCTCCCCTTCTGAATACCTTCCCCTCACTAAATCTCCCTGCTGTTACATCTTTTAGTACATGGCTCATAGCTAGGTGAGACCGTTAATGGCTTTTCTTCCTCAGCAGCTTTCATAGGAACATCTCAACCTATAAAAGCTAGCTGCTAGCAGAGACCTCTCTCAGTTACAACTTGCTTTCCCTATATCCTGCAACTGAGGTGTGTGATGTCCTCAGCCATAGAGGCTTATCATCTAGTCTTGTGAGTAACCGAGAACAGTGACAACAGCCTTACTATTTGTGGGCCTGCCGTGGCCTCTCTGACCAACAACAAACCACAAGGGTGTATCCTATGTTTGATACCAGGATTTTCGCTTAATAACCTATGGCTTCTGGGAGCAGTATTACCCACCAACATGGGGTATATTCTTTAAAATTCCTTTTTTTTTTTTTTAAATTAGCTTCTAAAATAGCAGGTTTTCACATGGTCTTTTCATACATTCTTTGTTTCAGTTAACCTCTGCCCCACTTCTTCATCTCCCCCATCCTCTAAACCACAGTCTGACTTAAATCCGTCCACTCCTAGTTTTCTCCCATTTACTTTCCTATCACATATATTCTGCTATTGCCCCTCCCTGATGGCCCCTCCTCTTTCCTGAATCATCCTTTATAGCTTCGTGGACTCTCTTCCTGGAACTACCAGTTAAACACATAATCTAACCATACCAAACTAGTGGGAACTCAAGAACTTTAGACCAACAGCTGTGGAGTCTCCATGGGACTGGACTAGGCCCTCTGCATAATCCAGACAGTTGTGTAGCTTGATCTGCTTAAGGGGCCCCCTGGCAGTGGGATCAGGATCCATCCCTGGTGCATGAGCTGGCTTTTTGGAGCCCACTACCTATGGTGGAACACCTTGTGCAGCCTTGATGCAGGGGGAGGGTCTTGAACCTGCCTCTACTGAATGTACCAGGATCTGCTGACTCCCCATGGGAGACCTTGCCTTGTTGGAGGAGGGAATGGAAGGTGGGTTGTGGGGAGGAGGCGGGAGGGGAAAGAGGAGGGAGGAGAGGGGGATCTGTGATTGGTATGTAAAATGAATATAATAATTCCTTAATAAAAACAAAGCAAACAAAAACCCACATAATCTAAAAGTTTGAAGTTAATGGCTACATAAGAGAGCACATGTGGCATTTGTCTTTTGACAGCTGAATTATCTCACTTGGTAAAATATTTTCCAGTTCTGTCTATTTACCTGAAAATTTTATAATTTCATCTTTCTTTACAGATGAATAAAATTCCATTGTGTATATGCACCACATTTTCATTGTCTGTTCACCAGATGGTGGGCATTTAGGCTGCGACCTTTATTGTGAATAGAGAGGCAATGAACATGGGTGTGCAAGTGTCCCTGGAGAAGGAGGCAGAGCCCGTTGGGTCCATGCTGAGGACTGGTGTCGCTGGATCATACAGTAGTTCTGTTTTTAGCTTTTTAAGAAACCTCCCTACTGATTTCCATAGTGAGTGGCCTTGACTTCTATACACTCTATAGTCAGAAACCTTTTGTGGACTACCAGGTAAGACATACTATCTTTAGAAAAATAGTATACTTTTGTATACTTTTAGGGGAGTTTGGTTTTGTATTTTACAGTTTTAAAATCCATTTTGTAAGTACTCATGTTTGAAGCATGAGTATTTCATTCATTCTAATTGCTTAATTTATTTCATAATAAATTGTGGTACAGATTTATTTATGCACTGAAGACTTGAAGACTAAAAATAAAACCTTGCTATATCTATATGGTTTTTTCATTTGTTTATTATTGTATTAATAATGAAAAACAATTACGATTTGAAACAGGGCATCATAGCATGTATTAGTCCAGCAGTCAGGACACTAAGACAACAGAATTGTGAGTTCAAGACCAGCTAACCAATAGATCAAGGCTCTATTTCATAAGGAGATATATGTTAATATATTAATATATATCTCCTTATAAAAGGTGTATATATGTATACAAGAACCTTTTACATTAGTGTTGCCTTTTTAAATAACTCATTTTTTCTATATATTTTATCCTTGAAAATCACTTAAGTTATGAGATAAAATACTAAACTATAGATGAATTTCTAAACAGTCTTAATAAATAAGAAACACAGAGCCAAATACAGAGGTGATAGCCAAAGAGATCAGAGTACTAGTGAAGAGCCTTATCTTACTACCTCGCTGCTGTCGCTTCCCCAGAGAGTTTCTTCCCATCTAACCTGTGTTTTTATTGCCTTCCTGTTCTGCCTTCTAAGTCCAGCCACATCACTTCCTCATCACTGCCTGTCTATACAGACCTCCAGGTCTCTATGGTTGGTACTGGGATTAAAGGCTTGTGTCACCACACTTGGCTGTGTCCTTGACCACACAGAGACTCTGCCTGCCATGTGATCGGATTAAGGGTATGGGCTACCACCACCTGACTTCTGTTTATAGCTCGATGACCTCTGATCTCCAGGCAAACTTTATTTATTAACATACAAATAAAATATCACATTTCAGCACAAATAAAGTATCACCACACTAAACTTTGTTTTCCTTTTTTCCAAGTGTTTTATTATTTTTAAGGACACCATTTGTTGAATAGCCCATCCTTTCTTGCTGGCTGGAAAAGCTCCTCCGATTGAATGCCTCCCTTGTGTACTTGAGTTGGCAGAACCAGGAGAGTAGATTTGCACAAACTATGGGGGAGGGGACAGATGATACATCCAACCTGATACATTTTTGTGGTTGATTTGTTTTGGTTTGGTTACTTTTAGAATAAACAGATGAAAAAGACTCCCGTGTACATGGGATTTCTGGATTTGCCTTCATTTGAAAGCATGCTTTCACCGGAATTTGGCTGGTCAATCCAGATTGCCCCAAATATTTTGTCATTAGTCTCTCCATGGTTTGTTTTATATGTCAGGGATTTTTGGTCTTGGTGTTATCAAAATTTGCAAAAACTAAAATGATTCTAATTCTAACTGACTTGGCAGAGAATTTATTTAAGCCCTTGTATTTTTGACTTAATGTAAAGAGAAATTATTTAGGAAATGGACTAGTTATGAATATATAATTCCTGCACCTTTGTTAACAGTGAGGACCTACTTGTTGATAAAATGACAAGGCTTTTTTTGAATATTTCCTATTTGTTACTTGTTTAGGAGGTGGCTCTTTTGGGACACTACTTAACACATACCTCACTACCAGTCAAGAGAAGCCTCCTTTTAAGTTGGTCAGGGTAGTCCAAGAGACTCCCAAAACAATGTAAGCTATTTCTTTTGTTTTTGATTGCGTTGCAGAGGTTGAAACTAAATCCCTGTTGCTGAAGACACCACACACTTTGGACAAAGGATTGGACGATTCGATCAGGGTTTGACCTGAAAGCTTCCTTCCTGAGGTCTGACTTTCATGGTACCAGGAGGTACTATGTGAGCTGCCCAGTGAGGGAAGCAATCAACAACCATACCCAGCTGTGACCCCTATGAGCAATGATAATGACCAGTATGGCAAGATATCCCTAAAGGTGCAATATTGGCACACATATCTTGGTGACAACCAAGAACTCTCTAGTTGGATTTAAAGCCCACTCAACAGGAGGAAGATCATACCTGGTACTGAAAACCCAGCCAATGACCCAGGGCTAGAGAAGTCATGGAGGACATACAGCTGCCATTTTTCCAGACCATCATAATTCTGTGTCCTAAAGCTTATCTGCAGAGCATAAGTGTGGCTCTCAGTCCTTATCAAAGAAGCTTCTCTTTGCAACAGATACCATTTCAGAAAAACAGAACTGATCCAAATTCTGAGATCAACTAATTGAGGTTTACACAGTTCCAATGGATACATCTACAACTCAACTATCCCTAAAGCTTGAGTAACATCGTGGAAATGGGGGAACAGAAAGATTACAAGGGCTATGAGATTCTATCTCCTAGAAGTAACAGGAAAGCTACACCCAGGAGCACTTAACAGTATGGCTGCCTAGACAAGACATGAACAATGATGCTACCTATACACATGCTAACGTAGAAATGAGAACTCTCACGGGGCCCCACCCCTAGACAAAGAAGTACAAACAACTAAAGACCTGCTGAGAAAAGGAGAAATAGTCTTCCCCTAGAATGAGCCTCTTTACTAGTTAGCCAAAACCAAACGGTCATCCCTGAAATCATATATACACTAAATGGACTAGACAGGTTGTATTTATATATTTACACATTTTTGTGTAGTAATAATAATCCAAGAAAAAGAGGCCATAAGTTTGAGAGGGTATGTGTCTTCGTGGGAGGGGGTGGGGAGAGGAGACATAGGAGGGGTAGGAGAGAGGAAAAGGAAGGAAATATGCAATCATATTTTTATTAATTTTTTAAATTAAAATCATTGTTTTTCAGATCTAAATGTTTGCTGCTTAATTTTTTATAAGGTTAAGATTAGCACTAGCTTTAGGCAATGAAAAGCTTAGGAACTTCATTTTAGACAAGCACCTGATTGGTGGAAGTATTTCCTGAAGAAAACAAAACCAAGCTATTGACGGTCCACATCCATACTCTGTTTCGTCTTGCGCTGAGTGAGAACATTGGAGAACTGTAATTCTCCACAGCCTTTTCAATTTTGTCTCACTCTTCTTCACTAAAGCTTCCTTCTGTGCTTTCCCTGCCCATCACAAGGCACAATATAATACCCAACCAACATGTTCCCAAATTCTATTCAGATTACCACCTGCCCTTTCGTACTTACTGGGCTCTTTTCAGAGTGCTCTATGTGGTAGTTCTAAGGGCCTCAATCCGTACTGGTGCAAGGCTATTGTTCTCACTTGTGCTCAAATTGTCTGGGCATTTAGATTTTAAGGTGAGACTGTAGATTTACCTAAGAGGGATTCCAATGTGTGAAAATTATTTGAATTTAAGTAAATGATAGGATATGATGGGATAACCTATGCACAGAACTCTACTCAAATGGCCAGAAGGCTGTTCTTCTGCCAGAATATGAGAAGGTCATCATGAAGAATCAGAGAATGGAATAAATGTAGGTCATTTCTTCAAGATACTTACAGAGGAAGTATTTTAAGCATGAAAATGACTTTAGGGATTCAGATGTAGAGTTATTAAAAAGAATAAGAATATTAAATGTGAAGCTGGCACAGAGATCCTCGGGCAGCATTGGGTTTATGGATTTTAAACTTACTCTGTGTCTTCTTTATGGACATATTTTATACATGGCCTTACAATGCTAACTCAATACCTACCATTAACACCAGCATACCAAGGAGAACATGGATGAAAACCTTAACAAATAACATTAAATAATGCAGCCTGGACTCCTGATACTAGAATGCAGTCCAAAGCAAGAGCAATGAGTCCTACATCCAATAGCATACCTTTAAGGAAGGTAATCTCAAATTACATTTTACCATCTCAGGAAATAAGATGGGTTTCTATGCCAACTGCTCACAGACCTAATGGGCGAAACTCTAAACCTCCAAACACTGGGCTCTGAAAATCGAGTTGGCCAAGATTCAGAACCCTTGAAATCTTGATGAGAACTCTCACTTTTGTGGGTTTATGAGGCAGTTGTGAGTGTGAGCACTGATTAATGTAATAAATGCCTTTTGTTATGATTGTCAGATTTTGGGTCTTGGGAGTTCAACCAGGCCATGGGCTCTCCTTTGTCTGGCTGGAGGCTTGGGTTATAGCAAGACTGATACTGACTTAGTGCCATCCCGGTGGTTTATCTCAGTCTCCCATTGTCAGTTCTACCACTCACGTGATCACGGAATTCTCAGGAAGTCACGCCAAGGATAATCCCAAGAGAACAAGCATTCAACGTGGGCAGAGGGTTTAAAGAAAGCCAGCACTATCAGAGCAGTCTGAATTTTCCCTTTCTCCACAGCTCCATTCCATTCTGTGGCAGTGGGGAGTGTGGACAACAATGGGGTAGCTCTGAGTTAGTGCTGAGGAGCCACTGTTGAGAATATTACCTGGAGTAGCAGAGACCTGGGGAGACTGTGGGCAAATCTTTAATCACATTTCTAAGGAGGTACACCCAAACACCATTCCCACAAACCCACTGCCAGCTCGAGCTTTGAATGAAGAAATAAAATTTAGAGAGTTTGAGACTTGGCATAAACAAGACACAGTAGTGGTGAGATGAGAGAGAGAAAGGAGAGAGAGATAGTGATAGAGAGATACAGAGATAGAGATGATAAACAGATAGATCGATAGATGATAGATAGATAGATGATAGATAGATAGATAGATAGATAGATAGATAGATAGATAGATAGATAGTACTATGAAGTTGTTTGGCTTTGGGCATCTGAAGCTCATCTTTACTGGTTGCTTGTGGTCCATGGGGAGATCAGACTTATTTAAAAGCTATGTCAGTTCAGAACATGGCTGTATTATGTGTGACAATCAAGAAAACAGCTGTTTTCCACACCACCACAATTACAGCTACACTAGGTTATGGCTTACTATGTGAGCAACACCACCTTAAACAGTTATTGTGCACACCCAATTTAATCTTCACAGTGAGTCTCTGAGGAAGTTATTATCCATGACTTCTCCTCAAAGGTGTGAAGACTAAGGCAGTGAGGGAAGGTGGGAAAGTCAGAAGCCTGGGGAAGGCAGTCTGGTCCACGAGTGTATGCTCTTTATCTAGTGCTACACACCTCTATGTCATCACATCGGTCCCAGCTTCTTAAACCGGTGTCATTTGAACTGATTGTGGGAGACTGAGAAACACTGAAAGCTTCTGATGTGCACTGGTCAAAAAGGAATTAAAAACCAAATATGCAATGCAGCCAAGGTATTTCTGGCAGCACTCACTTGTGTTGTAGCCTTGGTTCTGAGCACACATTTGCATTTTTTACCATACATGTCAACACAACACACAATGCTAACAAAAATGTTCAGCTTTGAACTGTTGTATGCAATGAACTGTAGTAACTTCACTGTGCACAGGAAGGTTTCTGCTCTTACCAAAGCAAAAGGTTTAAATATAGAAAATACAAAAATTTTAATACTTTCCTACTGCCACTTATTGTAAATTTTTGAATGTTTAGAAATTGCTATTTCAATTGCTGACTTGAATTTTATAAAAAAACAATAATAGTAATAATAAATGAATTTTGGCCTGAGATTAGGGTAGAATTTCCAAGTATTTCTGAAATAACCCCTAATCATACTTTGACCATTTTGTACTATATATTTATGCAAAGTAGCATTTTCAACACTGACAAGTCCAAAATCAAAATATTGATTAATTCTGAAAAATGTTGAAGATGTTCTATATACTGCAATATCAAATAGTCAGCCATAATTTATTCTTTATGTAAAAATAAAAAAGCACATTCATCTTATTATTATGTAAATCTACTTTTTTATCTTTAATAAATGGCAAATTTATATGTACATCAAAGAATTCTTTTCAAATAAATTTCATTGTAATTTTAATCTGTAAATAATAGATTTATATGCCTATTTCATATACCTACTATCTTAATGTTCTATTGTTGTGAAAAGACACCATGACCAAGGCAACTCTTGTGAAGGAAAGCATTTAATTGCAAGCTTGCTTACAGCTTTAATGGGTTAGTCTATTAGTCTATTATCATCATAATGGGGAGCATGGTAGCAGTCAGGCAGGCATGGTACTGGAGAAGTAGTTGAGGGGTACATCCTGATACACAGGAAGCAGGCAGGGGAGGGCAGGCAGAGACAAAGAAACACAGAAAGACTTAGAGAGACAGAGAGATGGAGGAGAGATACAGAGAGAAAAAGAGAGAGAGACAGACAGACAGACAGGAAGGCAGGGAGAGACAAAGAAACACAGAGAGAGACTTCGAGAGAGAGACAGAGAGATGAGAGAGAGAGAGAGAGAGAGAGAGAGAGAGAGAGAGAGAGAGAGAGCTACTGGGCCCCAGCCTGACCTGGCAGAGGCTTTTGAAAACTCAAAGTCTACACTGAGTGACACTCCTCCTCCAACAAGACCACACTTTCTAATAGTTCCCCAAAGTCCACCAACTGGGAAGCAAGCAATCAAATATATGAACCTATGGGGGCCATTCTTATTAAAATTGCCACATTTACATAGCTGGGATCAGATAAAAATGTCATCAGTAGAAAGGGGTCATGAGTGTAAAAGTTTAAGAAGCCTTAACACAAGTCATGAGGAGCAACAGACAGTTGAAGAGAGGACATTTGTGAGTTAATGTTTGTAGCCAGGTGCAGGTGACTCAGGACAAATTGACAGGATGTATGATACCTCCTCAATCTTCTCCCACAAAGAAATGGCTTCTAAGTAGCTATGGTGAGTCTGAACTTCCATAAAATGATCTTTCTAGTTGGTTAGACTGCTGAATAGAGCATGGGGACTTGCCTAGAAGAACACTGGAAAATTACCTGGTGTACCTGTCATGACCAAGAAAGTAGATATGTGTAGTTAGTATTGTTGGAATTTTCTTTTTTTTGTTGTTTTTTTTGTTTGATTGTTTTTGTTTTTTTTTTTTGATTTATCAAGAACAGCAGTTTATTGGCTCATCATTTCGCAGACTGGGAAGACAGGCTGGTCTGGCTTCACTGGGGCAGAAAGCATGACATGGTGCGTGTGAGAGAGGCTGGGGGCTCTGCACATGAGTTGGGGCTAGTTCCTAACAAGCCCACTCTTGTGATAAGGACATTGGTTTACACACAAAGTCCCCCTCAGCTACTATTTATTTATTTATTTTTTTAAATTACACTCATGATATTCATTAATTACACTCATGATATTAATCACATTTGTGGTATTCATAGATTACATTCACAGTATTCATTCAATTATATATATATATATATATATATATATATATATATATATAAATTTTAAATGCCGAATGTCATTTATTGAAGGGGGAAGGAGGTCTTAAATACAGGCTTACAGCACAATGGGGGGACCCCGGAGGGCAGAAGTTTGCTACTGATGTTTTACAATCTTGCTTCTAATCTGTTAATGCCCATTATTCAGGATACACAGACAAGGAACTTCTCTTAAGCATTCAGGAGGGTGGAACCTGGCAGGGAATTAGCATAGGGAAGATCTCAAGGTCAAGGTGTGCAAGCAAGGCAGCAGTTACCCAAAACAGAGGCCAGGGCCCTACAGGTCCCCCTTTTATTAAAAAATGAGCTTCTGACTTGGGTTGCGTGGGACGTCAGCAGGTCACCTTACCCGTCATGGAGACGCCTACCCAGGCCACACAGGTGCTCTGTCTTAGGTTGGTGAGTGCCCCCCAGGCATTACCCGTCTCTGAATACTCATTTTCATACAGGCTCAATCGTGTGTGAGCTGCATAGTTAATTGCTGCCAAAGATCTCAAAGTGGCACTGGGCTTGCAATCTGTGTGTTTGATACAGAAAAGACCAACAGAGGTCCTGTCTCACCCATAGCCAGTAGGCTAAAGGCAACTGAGCCATTATCTTCCTTAACGAGCCATACTGTACATTGGTGTCCTTGTAAGATAGTGTACCAAAAGCACCTGGAACTTGAGTTTATAAATTCATAATTTTCAAAGCCAATCGAGATGTACATAACTACTGAATTAAATTTATCATGCCCAATAGAATGAAAGATTAATTAACTGTGGTAGCTACTTTTGTTGCCAGGGTCTCCATTGTGCTAGCTGTAGTATGCCATTATGAAATGGTAATCCCAGAAAGAGTAGCAGTGGTGGGCGCCATTGCTATAACAGCAACAGCGGCAGCAGCAATGTTAAATTCTCTTCTGGATTGTGGATATCCACTGGCATGGATACAACTCCAGTAACACATACTGCCAAGGCCCATTTTTCTTGATCCCAGCACGACTTTAGCTGGCAGCTCTTCTGGAGAATCCAATCTCATGGTTACAGTTCCTAGGCTTACATTAATGCTTGCCAAAGCTGGCGATATTGGGCTCTCAATCTGCATTGGTATCAGAAGGGTAGATTTTTTTCATGAAGACCCATTAGGTATCTGTCATGTTGGGCTTCAGCAGCAGCCACAGGGCACGTTCAGTGCTCAGGAATCCAAAGAGGAACCTCATTGTCCTGAGGAAAGACATAAACAGAACCCCGGGGCCACACCAACACTAGATTGGGTCTCCTCCACGTGCTAGTAGAAAGATCCTTCCATCGCTCCAGAGGGTGATTTGCCACAGGAGCTCTCCATTGCTTATCTGCATCAGATATTCCAGCAGAATCCACCAGTAAACTCCAGCA
>CABHPP010143437.1:9914-39811 GCA_902168425.1 Peromyscus attwateri
ATATACATACACATATATATACTTTATATATAAAAGTATATATATATATATATACATATATATACTTTTACTTTCTCTTTAAAGTGTAAACCGTTTAGAGTTTATTTCATTTGAAACTATTTTATTGTGAATCTATTGCTTTAAACTGCAACATTCTCTACCCTCCTCAGCTTCCCAACATGGTAAAACTAAGTTTACAGCCAGTTCTGGGAACCATGATCCCACCAACTCTGGGAAGCAGTAGCTCTATGTTTCCATCCAGCAGCGTGTAGCCCAGAAACAACTTCTTCTTCTTCTTCTTCTTCTTCTTCTTCTTCTTCTTCTTCTTCTTCTTCTTCTTCTTCTTCTTCTTCTTCTTCTTCTTTTAGTAGCAAAACCTATATCCACCTTGCACCATGTTGCACGGCTTGCAGAAACTTCTGTGTAACTTGGCAGGAATGTGCCATGCTGTAGGTCAAGCCCACAGGCTGTGTACCTGCCATAGAGTAGCTCAAGCCCACATGTTGTGGCATCTCACCACCCATATGAGACATCAAGCAGGAACCTGTTTTTGGCTCTGTTTATAATAAACCCTTCCTTTTTGATTAGACAGAAAAGGGGAGGTTCTGTAAGATGTTCTGTATGCTGTGAATGTGTTGCTCTGATTGGCTGATAAATAAAATGCTGATTGGCCAGTAGCCAGGCAGGAAGTATAGGTGGGATAAACAGACAAGGAGAATTCTGGGAAGTGGAAGGCTGAGTCAGGAGATGCCAGCCTGCCATCCATGGAGCAGCATGTAGTGACACACAGGTAAAGCCACAGAACACATGGCAACATATAGATTAACAGAAATGGGCTAAGTTTAAGGGTAAGGGCTAGGCAATAGTAAGCCTGAGCTAACGGCTGAGCAGTTTTAATTAATATAAGCTTTTGAGTGATTATTTTATAAGTGGCTGCAGGGTCTGTGGTGCTGGGCAGGACTGAAGAAAACTTCAGCTACATAAAAGTAGGACAGTAAAGCAAATGCTGTGGCCAAACGTGTATGTACAAGTGAAGTTGGAAGCAAAAAGGAGTAGAGCACTCCGTGATCTCAATCCAGGGGAGTGGAGAACACGCCTTTTCAAAGTGACGATGGAGAAAATTTGATAGAGAGTAAGTGGAAACACCAAAAGAAATGACACTGAAGTCTACTGTGGACATGCTTGGACTTCTGAGTCCCTGTGCTCTCCCTCAAAGGAATTCAGCAGAGAAAAAAATACCCTATTATTTCAGAATTAATAATAACAAATAATTATTTCAGAAAATAACACTCTCAAGAGATGAGAGTGGTAATGGCTAGAGGGACTATTCCACTTTCCTACATCTTACACAGGCTTTACACTATTTGAAAAGTTTCTAGTACAGACAAGGATGGTTTCTTGTCCAGGCGTTTTATGGGCCTGTTTGGACTGTCTCTTCTAGGAAAGGACAATGGTATGTCCTATTCTTTATACTAAAAATAATCCAGCTAAATAATAATAATGTGGGGTTTAAATAGTTCTGACTTCCTCTGTAATTGAGAATCGTATGTCTCTAACTAGAGCTCAATATTTAACTTAGATCCCATCTTTTGACTGGTAATCAGATTTCTGTAGCTTCCAATCCTAGTTTTACAAGCTGCTGATTATGAGGCACTGGTCCATTCTCAATAACCTCCAAGCCTGCTAATACCTTACAGGAATATGAACTAGTGAAGACACCAATCCTAGAAAAAAAAAAACCAATTTATTAAACTATCCTATCAAACCTAACTCAAGAGCAAAAGATTCTAGTGCTTAGTGTTGTGAAGGTGTCTATGAGCTAATGCATACTGATGAACCAGCCTGACTCCATTTTAAGATCAGTAGCCATCTTGTTACAAGGTCAAAATAAGTTTGTTTCTGTTTTCTGTAAGACGTAAATATCTACATCTTAGAATTTGACCCGACCATGCCATGAACCTTCTTGGAATTAGAATTGATCCATATCTGAAGTTTTGACTTATACCCACCCTTCTAAGGCTAATTATTCTGCCAAATAATTTTTAGGTATTCTGCCAAGTTTCTATTTGTTGCAGTATATTTTATCACACTGTGTGAAAATGTGTCACTGTTTTATTGTGATTTGTTTAATAAGGAACTGTATGGCCCATGGCCAGGCAGAAGAGAATGGGCGGGACTTCTGGGGGATTAAAGAGCTCAGAATGAATCTGGGTGCAAAAGAGAAGCCAGTGAGACACAGAAAGAGTCAGACACAAAGAATGGAGGAGAGGGTAAAAAGCCACATGGAAGAACATAGATTAATAGAAACAGGTTAATTTAAGTTGTAAGAACTAGTTGGGAACAAGCCTAAGCTAAAGGCCAAGCTTTCATAATTAATAATAAGTCTCCATGTCACTATTTGGGAGCTGGCGGTTCCAAAAAGAAAATACAACTACATCTACATAACCAAAATTACTCTAGAAATTCCTAACCATTGGAAACCTCCTAGTCTTGCAGTTTTTGAGCTCTGTAAACACCTCCCTCTCCCGTGTTCAATGCTGTTATTTAAAACCCTGCTTTAGAGAGACAAACCTGTCTGACAGAAAATAAAGCTTGCCTAGTTTGGCTGAAAAAAAATGGGTAATGGTCTTCACTCTCTTTCAGTGGGATTAACAGTATTTAGATTTCATGTTAATGCTATCCTACAAAATACCTTGAGAAGATTGAGTCCTCGTAAAATATGCTCAAGGTTAATGAACTAGGGGATGAAGAAGAAGGCACATCATAAAAGTCCCAAATGTTTGCTCTGAAAATCTGGTTTGCATTTCTCACAATAATTGGAAAAGAGGTTTCAGGCTGCAGTTGACTGTGTGAGGGAATTAATGATTTCTTTTACCCTGGGCATTCTGGTTACATCAGATCTAGCATCTCTCCTTAGAGCTGCCAATGTCTTTTTCTAGGGATATAGTACTAGCAGTCTAGAGTGTTTAAGAATTAAAAAAAAATATAGCAAGGGGCCATTACTTCATAATTATGTGGGGGAATTTTTTTGCTATTTTTCCTTTACTACAAGAACTTAAAGGTAGTGTAGAACATTTAAAAACCTCAAAGACTACTGAAATCTATTTGATTGCAGAAAGACAATAATTATAACATTTGCTTGACTTTTTCTCAGTCTTTGTTTACAACTGTTGGTTGTAATATACAAATTAAATTCTTCATTTTATTCATTGTTACAAAAAATATTTACTCATAACTAAATATCTTGAAAGCATTTGCTGTAGTAATATAAATTAAAATACCTACCTTCCTTATGTTTGGACAGATAACTTTAAAATATCAGGTCTCAACACTAAATGATCTGCTTTTCCTATCATAAAACTAGGTTGTTGTTTTTTTTTCAAGAATCTTGCAAGCTGACCTCTACAGATGTATCAATGACACAATAAGCTACTCTTCTATTTCCCACTGATACGAATGATGAACAATTTAATGTGTCTCAAACTTGTCAATGTGTACCTTTTGATACTACAATGTCCTTAGCTTGGATACCCTTGGGCTTCTGAGTCCTTGAGATCTTCCTCAAATGAATACGGACAATATGTCAAGCCTAAATGCTTTATCTGTAGTTCCAGCTCTTCTTTCTTTGTTTCTCTATTTCTTTTTCTTTCTTTCATTCTCTCTCTCTCTCTCTCTCTCTCTCTCTCTCTCTCTCTCTCTCTCTCTGTCTCTCTCGGATATTTTGTACGGTGTTTTGATGATTTCTGATGGTTTACCAGTCTAGTTAATTCCCCCCTGGAATACATCTTGCTTTGGCTTACAGATTATTTCTTTCATAGAGTTTCCTATCACTTGGTAATTGTTCACAGTCATTCTTATTACATCTTGTTCTGTCACCACATTTTCTTCTCATTTTAAACATTCTTCTTCAGTTTAGTGCTTAGCATATTATTTCAAGTACTGTTGTGTATCAGTAGCTTTAGCAACTAAGCTTTCTGTAGATATCCTTCTGGACATTACAACAGTAGTTCTGACTGGGCATGGGAGAAGGTTTAATTCAACTCTGTTCCTTTAAATAGCTCCTCTACAGCAAAACTGAGATAGGTGAGGAAGTACAACGTCTCTTGATTTTGCTTCTGGGTCTAGTTACTTATTTAGGAATTTATTTTAATTTTAAAAATAAGACCTTTCTAGATAATTGCTTTTTATTCCTATGCATGATTGTGTTTTCAGAGCCTACCCGTGTTTGCAACACACTGAGCATTCTATTAATAATTACTGAAATAGTATCCTCTTCCCCTCTAGACTGAAAGTTCCATTAAAGCGGGAAATTTGTTTTACCTTCTGTTATATACCCAGTTGCTAAAAAAATTACATTCAACAAATGTGGTATGTATATGTAGGTTAATATAGTATACATTTTTTGTGAATTTCTTATATAAGTACTGATTTAAATCACCCTCTTTCTATCTTCAATGCTCTGCTGTTCTCTTTACTCCTGTTAAATTCCATTGCCTGTTTTCTTTTAATTATGTGTGTGTGTGTGTGTCTGTGTGTGTGCTTCTAAATACAACCTTCTGAGTGCCTCTGGTTTTGCTTGTATGTGTATATGTTTAGAGCTGACCACTTTACATTAGATAACCTATCAGGAGACCTGTCCCTGGAGAAAACTGATTCTCTCTCTCTCTCAGTAGTCATTAATTACCTGTAGCTGGTCTCCCAGGAAAAGGGCTTTGTAACATTTTTCTCATCCACACTGCCATGTCAACTGGCGTCATTTTTCAAGTCTTGTCTAGCCAGCCATATTGTTGAGATGCCATGGGTGAAGCTTTCCAGCATTATAAAGAAGTCACTATATCACAGATGATGCCCTGGTCCTCTAGCTCTTCCAATCTTTTATCCACCATTTTCCATAGAGTTCTCTGAGCCTCAGGTGTAGGGTGGTATTATAGATGTGTTGATTGGGACTGGACACCCCGTGGTCAGTTTTTCTGTGTATTTGGACCAGTTGTGGTTTTCTGCAACTATATTCATCTGCTGTAAAAAATGCTTCCTCAATGAGGGATGACAGATACATAATTTAAGAATATATAATATTCAGAAAAATGTATGGTCGGCTATAAAAATTAACACTGATTGTAAATACCATGATCAAAGTATAGCAGAGTTAAGGGCCTTAATGGAATCAATGGTTATTAATTCATTTAATTGAAAGTGTCATTTTTAGAAAAGGATTATAGTTAGTATTGTTACTACATTTTAAATTAATTATGGCTTTATTGGTGGCAGTACATTGCTTAATAAACTCTGTAGTTGTTTTATACCATATGTTCAGTCACTCCCAGTTATTCAGAACTTTCTATTTTACTTTATGCTTTACAACAGTTTAAAATAGATACAAGATTCAGTTTGATGCAAATTCAAGTCAAGGGTTTGTTTTTATATAACATTTTTATTAATTTCAAATAATTTCATACACATATTAGTGTATTTTGATCATCCTCATCTTCAATTTTCCTAACTGCTCCTAGATCCATTCTCCAGCCCTTATCTCCCTCCCAACTTCATGTCCTTTTCTTATTTGTTGCTTTTATAATCTACTGAGTCCAATTTATGTTGTCCACGTGTTCCTGGATATGGGACAATGCACTGGAGTGTGGACTGGAATGACCTACTAGGTGCCACACCCTTAAAGTAAACTATATACACTTTTCCAACAGCCTTCTCCTGTCACTAGAGATGAGAGCTTGTGATACTGCCCTCCATCCTGGAATGTTGAGTGGTTTGATTGTGTACAGGGCTTTCACATGGAACCACAGCTGCCATGAGTTCCTAAGTATAGCCGTCCTAACATTTCCAGAAGACACTGCTTATCCCCAATCATCCCTCATCCATGCCTCTTATAATCTTTCTATCCTACTATCCATGATGATCCTTGAGCCTTGGGATGAAACGTTACTATAGATGGATGTTGCTATTAGTTTGTTCACCTAAAAGCATGTAAATTTTATAAAGATATTGACATGCACATCTTACAATCTTTCTGCCTCCTCTTCTGCATAAATGTCTGAGCATTGAGAGGAGAGGTCTGACAAGGACATTCAATTTAGGTCTGAGTGCTCCAAAGTCTCTCACTCTGCACTTTTTCCAGTATGGGTCTCTACATTAACATTTACTGTAAGAAGAAGCTTCTCTGATTACGGTTGAGCAATGCATTGATTAACGGCTATATCAATATGCCATTGGGAGTAATTTTACTTCAGAATAATAATAGGCTTCCCCTGGGACTCATGACCAATCTAGACACAGACTCTTGACTCATTAACAGTGTCAGGTATTGGTTCATCTCATAGAGCAGGTCTTAAATTAAAAAAAAAGTTATTGGCAACTCCCATAAGCTTTGAAGTTGGGTGATGGTGGTGTGGGGAAGACCTTGGAAAATTTGATAGGTAAAGGTAGAGGAAATAAATGATCAAAATATATTATATGAAAACACTTTTTAATTTTTTTAATGATTCCCTACCATGAAGTCAAGATTTTGACAATTTAGATGAATGATTCTCATTATAAAATAGAGGCACGTTAAAAAAATAGTCAATATAAAATTTATTCATCCTAATAAGATCACATTTTATAACAATATCTAAGTAAGCACTTAGTGGTGGCATACACCTTTAATCCCACAACTCAGGAGGCAGAGGCAGGTGGATCTCTGAGTCTGAGGTCAGCCTGGTCTACAGAGTTAATTCCAGGACAGCCAGGACTACACAAAGAAGCTCTATCTCTGAAAACAAAACAAAGCAAAAAACCTAAAGACTAGATGAAACATCAGATAAATGTGTATTTTTCTGTATAAATCTTACCTCTTTTCTGAAATGTACTTTATTTTTTCTTATAATATCATGTTTTTTACCAAATAATTTAAGACTTAAGTATGATTAATTATTGTATTTTAGTCTAATAGTAATTTTCATTTTCTAAGCTCAATAAATTGGACTTAAGCAGAATATATTTCAAGTTCTGCTACTAGCAATGTGACTTCACTTACATTTGTTAACTGTATAATTAAGTCTATTGGACTGTGAGTCTGACTTGCATGAAGACTGCTGAGGTCCCATACAGTTTTAAAGATACTTTGCTAAAATTAAAAGATTTTTGTACTAACTTTATAGCTATGCTTGCTTTGAAAATAGAAATCAATTAACTTTGACAGTGTTTTGTAAAATTCTGCTCAAGAAATATTTTATAAAAGTATTTTATTGTCATGATGACATCATGTACCTATACTCAAGAGGAATCAAGTCCTGTGGAGGAGGGTCATCCATTCCTTACTTTCTGCCATAAAATCAATGATTCTTGATGTCTTCATATCACAGCATGACTATCTTGAAAACCTGAAATGTTACAGAGAATCTCTATGGAGAAAAATTCAACTAAAACAATGAGTTTTTTTAAATTGCATATAGTATTTCATTGGGAAGCAACTTACATGACAGTTATATTCACTGCAAATGAATAGAGAAATAGAATATCCAATTATCTCTGTAACCATTGCAGCAACTTTGAAAAGCAAAAACTGAGTTTTATAGTTTTTCTTATTGCTCACCTATTAATAACTCAAGACTAATGACAAACTACCCAAACATCTCTCACCTTGAGCTTTATCCCCTTATATTTTACAAATATATAATTTCAAGATCAATGATGAATAGTGAGTCCAAAAATTTCTTCCTATAATTATTGAAGTTAAAAAAATACTGCCTGTTAGAATGGCTAAGATCAAAAACACAAATGTCAGCTTATGGTGGAGAGGATGTGGAGCAAGGGAACACTCCTCCAAAGCTGGTGGGAGTGAAAACTTATACAGCCACTTTGGAAATCAATATGGCAGATTGCGAATTGATTTACCTCATTACCCAGCTACACCATTCTTGAGCATATACCCAAAGTATGCTCAATAATACCACAAGGACACATGCTCAACTATGTTCATAGCAGCTTTATTTTTAATAGCCCACACCTGGAAACAACCTAATTGCTCCTCAACTGAAGAATGGATAAAGAAAATGTGGTATATTTACACAATGCAGTATTACTCAGCTGTTAAAAGCAACAATATCAGGAAATTTGAAGGCAAATAAATAGACTAGAAAAAAAAATCATGAGTGAGGTAACCCAGACCTGAAAGACAAACATGGTATGTACTCACTTATGAGTGAATATTATATGTAAAGTAAAGTATAACCATTCTACAATCCACAGACCCAGAGAGACTGGGTAACAAGGAGGGCACAAGGGGGGATGTTGTAGAATATTATTTTAAGATATGTTACATTTGTTCATGCTGTGGAACATTTGTTTAATGTTGCAAAGATGTGATGCTTTCTTTAATGTTGCATTTGTTTAACCCTGGGAAGCTGTGTTACTGTGCCTATCTAAATACCTGATGGTCTAATAAAGAGCTGAATGGCCAATAGCAAGACAGGAGAAAAGTTAGGTGGGGCTGGCAGGCAGAGAGAATATATAGGTGGAGAAATCTGGGAAGAGAAGATCAAGGAACAGGAAAAGGAGAGGAGGATGCTAGGGACCAGTCACCCAGTCATACAGCCAGCCATAGAGTAAGAGTGAAAGTAAGATATACAGAAGTAAGAAAGGAAAAGGCCAGAGGCATAAGGTAGATGGGATAATTTAAAGTTAAGAAAAGCTGGCTAGAAACAAGCCAAGCTAAGGCTAGGCATTCATAATTAAGACTAAGCCTGCATGTGTGATTTATTTGGGAGCTGGGTGGCCAGCCCCCCAAAAGGGCAAAAGAGTAAAATCAACCATCAACAGGGGGACACATGGATCTCCCTGAGAAGGGGAAATAGAGGAGATCTCCTGGATGGATTGGGAGTGTGTGGGGATGGGAACATGAGGGATCAGGTTGGGAGGTAGATAGGGAGAGTACTGAAAGAGATGACTGGAAAGGGAGCCACATTTTGGGGTCAAGTAGAAACCTGGTACAAGGGAAATTCCCAGGAATCTACAAGGATGACCACAGCTAAGACTACTAGCAATAGTGGATATAAGACCTGAGCTGGCAATCTCCTGTAATCAGCCAAGACTTCCAATGGAGGGATGGGGACACCAACCATGAGATTGAGCCCACCCCTGACACTGTCTGCAGTACCAGGACCCAGAGGCTGGAAGGCCCAGAGACCTAGACTAAAACCAAACATAATTAAAGAAAAAAAGTCAACATAATGATACCTAATGATATTCTGCAACATCCATAGATTGATGACCACTTCAATTGTCAGCAGAGAGCCTTCATCCAGTAACTGTTGGAAACAGATTCAGAGACCTGCATCCAAACATTAGGCTGAGCTCAAGGAATCCTGATGAAGATATCATAGTAAGGAAGGAGTGTAGGAGGCAGAGGCTTCAAGGACAACATAAGAAAACCCACAGAAACAACTAACCTGGGATCACATAGGAACTCACAGAGTCAGAATCAACAACTAGAAACCTAAATGGGACCAATCTAGGCTCTCTACATATATGTGACAGCTGTGTAGCTTGGTCTCCTTGTGAGACTCCTAACAATGAGAGCAGGGGCTGTCTCTAATGCCTTGGCTGGCTCTTGGGAACCTATTCCTCATACTGGGCTGCCTTGCCCAGCCTTAATACAAGGGCAGGTGCTTAGTCTTACTGCAACTTGATATGTCATGATTTGTTGAAGAGAAACTGAAGAGGATGGATGGGGGAACAGAGAAAATATAGAGGAAGGGAATGGGAGGAGAGGAGGGAGGGGAAACAGTGGTCAGGACATGAAAGAAAGAAAGAAAGAAAGAAAGAGAGAGAGAGAGAGAGAGAGAGAGAGAGAGAGAGAGAGAGAGAGAAAGAAAGTTTTGTATAATGGCCAGATGTCAAAACACTATAAAGGGAGAGATAAATTGTTTTCAAATATCAAAAGAAATAGTCAAAATTGAGCCGAAGAATAAGGGAAAATTGGAGAGACAAAGCTGGGGTGCAAATGCATGAGGGGATGAGTTGTTAGCTAAGCTGTTAGAGAAATTATTGATTGATAAGAATTAAAGTCACTGAGAGATGAAGATCACAGGAGTACTTTCTGCTTATGCATGCTGAAGCTATCCAGAAATAATATAAATTATGACTGTTCCTACAGTGAAGTCTTCTATAACCTCAGTTTTCTCACATTCTGTAAATCCAAGAAGCCATTAGGAATCAGTGTGTTAGTTACTTCTGTGTTCTTATCCCCCAAAATGCCTAAAAGAAGGAACTTTAGAGAGAAAAGATTATGCAGGCTCATGATTTCAGAGGGTCACAGTCTGTCCCACCAGGGA
The DNA here is from genome assembly GCA_902168425.1 of Peromyscus attwateri. Classification (NCBI taxonomy): domain Eukaryota; kingdom Metazoa; phylum Chordata; class Mammalia; order Rodentia; family Cricetidae; genus Peromyscus; species Peromyscus attwateri. The sequence continues at coordinate 20,240 of CABHPP010143437.1, forward strand.
AGGCACGGCAAAAACATTTCAGTCAATGGTAAGAGCAACATGTGGCTTAGCAGTAGGCGTGTGCAAGGTGGCAGCACAATCGGCTCAAACTCTGAAATGTTCCTTAAGCCTAGACCCATAAATACTGCAGCCAGAATTGAAGATCCAAACTCTAAAAATTGTCAGACAACCATGTTACAAGATTATATTCAGAGGGAGAAAAGGAAACAACAAATTGACATGCAAGCAAAAAAATCCAAATTGTGTGGATTAAACGAACTCTAGAAAGACAGCAAAATCAATAGCTTCCATAGGACCCAAGGAAGGTCAAGGGAGATGGAAGTACTCACCAAGAATGCAGAGGGGAGACTTTAGGAGAGTAAAATAAAATGAAGATATACTTAGGAGACACAGATCCAGACGAAAACACCTTAGTTAACATTCACCTCATGAAGGCTTTTACCAACTGCTGTGAGTCATAGGCAGTTTACTGCTTCTTTGAGTAAATTTTTCTTTGAGAACAGCTATGAAAATCCATTTACATACATAGCATACCATTACTTACATGGCAACAACTGGATAGACTTGGGCAGTTGTGAAGATACCTTATGGCCTGTGATATTTGAAACTATTCTTTGGTTTTGTTAGAAAAAGTTTTTCTGACTGTTAATCTGCTAGGTATTATGTCAAAGATTAGACCGATTGACAAATACATAGCACTTGAATCCAAAGATGATTGCAATTTTTCTATATGTTAGGAAAATTAGTTATTGGGACATAAGATAGCTCCGTGTCTAATTATTTAATTTGAGCTTATGAAATATGGGAATTATAAAAATGATATGAATGATGATCAGGATATTGCTGTAATGTAAATAGGTGAGAAAAGTTATCTAAATAGTAATTGGTACATAGTGGGTATTCAGTCGATAGTAGGTCTTGTTCCTCATTGTGCTGATGGTACCGTTTACATATGAGCTAAAAGTAAGGGTTATAATCACTAAAAGGAAGAGCTGTTTGCAGAAAATTCCAGCTGAATATCAAAGTTTCAGAAAAATTGCATATATACACATATTTTATATATAACCACATATATAATTATATATACACACATATATATAATATAAAACACATGTCTATATAATTGCAGCCACCTCAACATACATATATGCATACATACATACACACAGACTCACACACACTGCAAACACACACACACCCACATAAAGTCAGGAGCCAACTGAAGTATGTTGTGGTAGCTGCAACTGTAACAGCACAGGCTGTCGTCATAGTTGTAACATTTTTAGCAGAGGTGCCAAGAACTGCAGCAACTTGGAAGATTTAAGTCCTTTGGTTTTAAATGAGTCCTGCTCACTCTACACTCACAGGAATGACAAGGTCCAAATATAAGTGCTTGGCATTTAGGAACGGAGAATTCTGAGGCAATACCTAATGGTCAGGCCTGTAATATTAAAACACCAATGAAACTGGCAAGCTTGGAAGAGAAAGGATCATTGCACACACGTAAGCATCCTCAGAGATTTAAAAGCTTCCCTCTGGTCATTTAGATCACATCCAAGGCCATTTTAGTGCTTTTCTTTTCTTCTGAAAGTTAACTCTTACAAATTTTGGTGAATCTATCAATTATGTAAGGCGGTCCAAACTCCAAGCAAAACCAAAATTATACCTATCTTAACATTATTTATCACTTTGAAAAAAAAACTGCCTGGAAAATTATTCTACTTAGCAGGAAGGGAAGATAATTAATAAAGAAGATTACATTTTTGTATTAGAACTTCACCTCTGAACTGCACTCAGAAGTGTAGAGAATAAGTGATTCACTTGTTTTGTTCTCTAATTATTCAGCAACAAAGAAACTTGTTATTTGGTGTTGGTTAGGGTTTGTGTGCATAGACAGACAGTTGTGTGTGTCTGTGTACCTCTTGCTCTTCCCTGTCAGTCAAAACATATCCAAATTGGAGATGTATCTATGTTGCCACTGTGCCTTTAGAAGATCCAGATTCTCCTCAACTGTCAACACCACCTATCTTTGCATTCGCAAGTGTTTACTACCCAAGCCAAACCAGACTCTCTCTTTGCCCTTCATGTCACCTTCTGTAGTAATTGCTGGCACTGGCAGGCTTTTATTTATTAGGAGGGAACTGGAGGCTATGTCCTTTGAAATGAAATAGTAAGAGCTGTAATGAATAGAGAAAGATTAGAATTTTCTAAGTATCCTGGAAAGTAAGGCATTTGGGGAGACATTGTCCTCAAATCATTTTTTTTTGCATCAATCTAATTACAAAGGCATTGAGGACTCAGGGCAGTAGTGGGTTGTCTTCTCAAAATCAGCAGGATTCTTTGACTGCCAACCACCCCATGTGGTCGTGGTGGGGGAATAAGGATGAAACAAGTGTAAGATTCTGTGGGAAGAATGAGTTTTATTGCTTTGTCTTTGAGATCTTATAGGAAGGACAAGGACTTGCATGTATTCTTTTGTGCTTTTAGCTATCTCTTTGTAGCCTGTGTGATGCCTAGTGCCTTAATTAGGCACCTTGCTCTATCCAGAAAGGATGGCACAATGGGGCTCCCACATGTTTATACTGTGGGCTTGGTTCCCTTGCATTATAAAAGCTGTTTTTGATAATAAAATTGGTTTGCATCTTTTTCTTAGCCTTATCTCCACTGCACGCTAAATGTCTACAGAGGCATTCCTCTCACCAGTGGTACCACTGTGTCTCACTAACTACACCCTCTACAACTGATGGACCAGGGATAAAAGCAACTGGGATTTAACATCTCACCCTAACCTTAAAAAGCCAAATTGTAAGATATATTCAAATAACTACATCTACACACACACACACACACACACACACACACACACACACACATGAAAATATAAGGCAGGCTTTTCCATTCATATTAAATAGTACACCTGACAAAACCTCAGAAGACCCGTGAAAACACTGCGTGGCAAAACTCTTGCACTTTATACTAAGGCCAACATTCTCAGTCTGTTCCCAGGTATGAAAAGGAAGGAAATGAACTTGTTGGGGGTACATGTTTGTTCTGATCTGTAATATCTTGACATAGACTTGTCAAGCCTTGCTATCTTTGGTTTCTGGGTCATGTTCTTATCTTAATCCATTGTGTCATTCAGTACTTTTCAAGGAAAAGTATCCATAATTTCAGATGGTGCTAGAGAATGCCAGGCCTCGGCTGTGTATATAATGCAGTATTCTCTCCTTTAACTTTTATACATTTCATCACCGTTTGGAGCTGACAGTAACTTGCAGACAGCTGCAAAGAGATTGGATCCTGTGAAGAATGAATTGTGCCAGCTTAAAGATTTCCTGGCACTTAACAGTGAGCCACTCTCCTTTCTGCCAGATGTTAGATATGTTGCCATGAAAATAAACCAGAGGGCTATACACAGCAGTTCCTTCGATCAATCATTCCTTCAAAGCTAAATTAGAATGGCAAAAAACAGAAAATGACTTAATATAACCAAAGGTGACACCACATTGTACCTGTGTGTTTCAGTTCATATAAAGTAACTCCAGAATTCTGAGCTTTTAGAGTATGCATTGTATAATTTACTTCCAGATAAATAAGTGAGGATATAGACATCTTTCACAGTTGTGTTAATCTGCCATCATTTCACAGTGGTCAACATATTGACAATGACCTTTCTTGATTCATGTAAACTGTCTGTATACTAATTATTTAGGTTAATAGAATGGAAAAATTAAAGGCACAAATTTAAAATAAAATGTTCCTACAATTCACTAATTATTAACTGTGCAACCTAAGGCCAATCACTTCTCCTTTAAAATTATTCTGTTGTTAAAAGAATTATAGTGCAATAGTCTACATGTATTTATGGCTTTACTTTTCATGGTGGCAATAAACCATGGTCTGAAAATATTGAAGAAAAATTTCTGAAATATACAACTTGTAAGTTTTAAATTGTGTACCATTCTAAGCAATGTGATGAACCCTTGTGCTATCCTGTGCTAGTCCATCTTGAACATGCGTCATTGGTCCCTTTGCCCACTGATCCAGGCACTGATTTAGCCTTGACTATAAGTGTTGTGTGACAGATACACAAGTATATGAATTCCTGAAAGGATGTCCAAGACAAACCAAAAGTAATGTTTTCATCACATATTGCTGAGCTTTAAGTGGGGTTATTAGCAGGAGTATTGTTGAGGGGTTACTTACAGAAGCAGAAATGACTCAAAAGTAGCCACATCACCAAATGCCCATTCCAACATGGAAGTGAATGTGCAGGCAGTTTGACAGAAGGGCAATCTTGTCTCTTCAACTTTACTACTCATAATCCTCTCCCCTAGCATGTGTTTACACCTTTTTATACTTCTGGGGAGGAGCCATTGACAAACTTCTAAGTTTCTGTTCTGCCATACTTGTGACCTTTTGTCTCCTGAGTCTCCCAAACATTTTGTGCCTTCCCTTTTAGAGGAAATTACCAAATGACAAGATGACCTACTGTGTTAAAGTAGACCCGGTGCTTATATAATCCTTGTTGTATTCAATAGTGACACAAGGTGCAGAAGCAATGAAGTTGCCAATTTAAATGTCAAATAGGAGCCACAAATGTGTCCTTAAGTGAAAAGGTTAAAAACTCACCACTTAAGGACAAATAATAATAATAATAATAATAATAATAATAATAATAATATGACCTGTCAAACCAAATACATCCCTCCTTTGGTGTTTTCAGACAGTAGAAGCTCCACTGTCTCATAGTGACTGTCATTGACCCCACTTTATCACTTCATGTAAGCATTGTTGTCTTACATCATCATGGAAAGAAGAGTACTTACAGTACAGTAAGATGCACTGAGAGAGTGTGTTTACATAATTGTATAATAAGTGCTCTATTTAAAGCTTATTATTGTTAACCTCTTTCTGTACCTAATGTATAAGTTAATTGTTATCACCAACATGGATATATAAGAAAGACTAGTATAGGCAGGATTAGGATTTGTTGCTAGTCACAATATCAGATATCCATTGAGAGTCTTGGAGTATAATCCCAAAAGAAAGAGGGAACTATTGTAAATGTATTTACTTCAGAATTGCTGTAAGAATTAAATTTAAACATATTAATAGAACAAGTGAACTAGGATTTTTATTCAAATGATCTAGTGAGCTGAATTTCCAAATCGCATGTAGATATAGCCTGACATGTATGAAGCAAAGAAGATGTTGACACAAGAAAAAGTGAAAAGTAGAGAAATCTCAACTGAAACCACAAGTCTTAGACCAAGGATAGGATTCTGCTTAACTTTGTACACAACTAATTATCATTTTCTTCTCAAAATCACAAAAATATGACTGTTTCTAAGAAATAAAATTAGGTGTTGTTAGAGATTAATAAATCAAAACATTTAGATAAGAGAAAAATAAATAATAAATTTTGTATGCTCATATAAAATTGTGTTTATATTAAAACAATGTTTTAGTGTCCTCTCTGGTTTTATTGTCAACTTGAAACAACCTTGAGACACCTGGAAAGAAAAAAGTGTCTACTGGAGGACTGCCTGTGTCAGAATGTCCTGTAGACATATCTTTGGGCCATTGTCTCGATCTGTGTGGGATGCTCTGTATGTTGTGAATGTGTTGTTCTGATTGGTTGATAAATAAAACGCTGATTTGCCAGTAGCCAGACAGGAAATATAGTTGGGATAAACAGACAAGGAGAATTGGGAAGTGGAAGGCTGAGCAGGAGATTCCAGCAAGCTGCTGAAGGAGCAACATGTAATGAGACACAGGTAAAGCCACTGAATGTGTGGCGATACATAGAATAATAGTTATGGGCTAATTTAAGATATAAGAGCTAGCTAACAAAAAGCTTGAGCCATGGCCATACAGTTATAATTAATATAAGCTTCTGTGTGTTTACTTGGGGGACACGAGTGGGAGGCAGTCAGGCTGGGACACAAAAAACTTAAGCTACATTGAGCAATAGTTGACATAATAGAGTTCTGCCTCCTATAGACAGACAGTACCATCTCTAGGCAGGTAGACTTGGCCTGTGTAAGAGTAGAAACCAGAAAGCCAGCCACCAAGCAGCATTCTTCCATGTGTTATGCTTCCAGTTCCTTCTCTGACTTCCCTCAGAGATGGATTGTGACCTGGAAATGTAAGCCAAAAAGTAGAGCGGCTTCCTTCCTCAAGTGGCTTTGCTGAGAATGTTTTATCATAACAGAAGAGAAACTAGAAAATTAGTGTATGTATATTTCAAATAAAATGAGCCAGGAAAATATTTTGCCACCAAATACTTATATAAAAATGTTTCAGGAAGTTATTTGACTTAGAAAAGGCATCAGGAGTGCAATATTTGCTTGCATCAGGAATTTAAACTTGGTAGAAAAGGATCTTAAAAAAAAAATCAATGCTAAAAGTAAATCACCTGGAACTAAAACCTAAGTAATTTTTCTGAGCAAAGGAGCATGTGTAGATTTATAGGGGTCCATGTCTTGTGAGGGAAAGAAGGTGGAATAAGTGGAGTAACTACTCAGACAATCAATCAAAATAACTGGCCAGTTACTGTGATATGTGCTGATGTGTTTGCCAGACACTCACTTAAACACAAAACACACAGGGAAAGCAAACAAGGCAGTAAGAAGTAGACTTTTGAAGAGAGGCAAAGAAAACAAGACATCCATAAAGGGGTGACAGATACTCATGAAACACACACTCATTCCTGACAGCTTAAGGTGTTCATATATCAGTAAGTTCCAACTTTTGCTGAGAATTTAACAATATCGCTGATGACTATTTTTGTTTGTCAATTTGATTACATCTGGAATTAACTAAAGCTCAAAAGTTGAGGGGCACAATTGTGAGGAATTTTTGCTTAATTTGAGGTGGGAAGATCTACTTCTAATCCAGATCTTTGAGGTAGTAAGAAACACATGGCTCTTAAGGCAGGAAGACACACTTATCTAGTTCTCTTAAGCTGAGAAAACCCATCCCTAAACTGTACTACACCTTCTGCTAGAAGCCTGTATAAAGATGTGGAAGAAGGAAGCTTTTTATCCTGCTTGCTCTTGCCTCATTAGCAAGTCCATTCCTTCAGTGGCATTAAAGCCTAGCCTACTTCTTTGGGATTTCAGAACATACTGCAGATCTGCTCAGACATCTAGCCGCATGAACTGAGAAACTACTAGATTTTTTTAACTTTCCATTCATAGCCAGTCATTATAGGATTAGCAGGCCATAACCTATAAGTGATTCTAACATATCCCTTTCTGTATATATAGAGAAATTCATTCTATAAGTTCTGTTACTCTAGCGAACCCTGGTTAATATAACCACCTTCAAGTAGACAATCAAATGGGCATTTCTCTATGATTCACTTTACCAATGAGGACTCAAACTACCATACTAAGATGTGAATGTTTAGGCAAAAGAGGCTCCTGACATTATATTTATGGAGAAAATGCATGCGACTATTAAATCTAGACCATTGTTTCAAGATCAAAAATACGAATAAAAAATTCAGGTTACCCATTTACAGAGGTGAATCAGCTTTGTGCTTGCACTGAACCCACCCTCTGGTTTCCAGCTCTCAGTTCTGTATGGAACTAATAATTCTACTTCTCCCAGCATGCTCTGGATAAGTTTAGTCAAATGGGGCACTATGAGAAACTTGAAAACAGGCAAATGTAGAAATCCAGGATTCCACCCACTCCTCTCCTCCAGGCAACTCTCTGTGGGGATTACAACCACACTTACTCCAGTGCCCCCAGCTATTTTCATATATGTTTGCATGGATCAATCTTCACTGTAAATTTTAAAAAATTTTAAATTTATCCCCTAGATTATCCCTAAATATTCATGTCAATCATTGCCATTCCTCAGAAGCTTTCTTCAGCTTTACCAGATACAACAAGTCTCTCCTTCTTCTAACCTGATAAAATCGCCACATGGCTGTAGTATCTCATTTCATCTACTTTAATGATAACTCAGGCATATCATGCCCACAGATTGTAAACCTTTTAAAGCCAGGGATCTTGTGTGATTTATCTGAGTATCTCTGGTATTAAATCAATACCTGCAACACAGAAGTGTCTGAACAAAGAAATGCATGTGTAAAACTAATGCATGCATACAAAGTACAGCTTTTAGTTTCCTAGTCACTAATTTGGTGGTTAAGGCATGTGAAAAGAAAGATGATGAACAATTTAAATCACATCTGGAGTAACTCTTAGAAATATTTTCATTAAATAATTTCTTTTTCCTTTCTCCCTCTCTTTATTTCTTCTTTCCTTCCATCTTTCCTTTTCTCTCCCATCTTTCTCTTCTCTTTCCTTTCTTTCTTTTCCATCTTTCAACCTTCCTTCTGTCCTTACTTCTCCTTCCTCCTTCCATCCCATCCTTCCCTTCTACCTTCTTTCTTTCTTAATTTTCCATCTGTACATCCATTTTACCTTTTCACTTTTTAGTGAATGCAGGAGCACCATCTCTGAAGAGAGCTTCGAAACAGGCTATAAATTTCTAGAACCAACACAACTGGAAGTTGTACATAAACAGATGATAAACTTGCTAAAGGCTCCTCTCTTCATATGTATGTATATATGACAATGGTAAAACTAGACAAAGGATTCATTTAGTATGGCATAGCATAAAGAATAATTCACAAGAAAAATATATATGATAAGAGTACTAAAGCCATCTTTCTGATTCATGAACAGAGAGATTAAACACTTTATGCTCAAAATAATATACAAGCCTGTCAATTATGTACTGACCAAACCACCTGGAAACTTTAAAACATGTTCAACTTACTCTTCCCTTAGAGCTAGATAGCTCTTGTGGTGAAGTTCTCTTAGCTTAGAATTCTCTTCCTGGGGTTCCTCTGCATCTCAGATTTTGTGCTATTGCCTCCCACAGTTCTCTGTGATCAGAGTGCCTCAGGATGTATATCATTTTCATTTTAAATTAAAAGACAAGGATCTCCAGTTTGTCCTGAAATAGTCTGATTAATTCGATCTCCAGTTAAAAGGACTGAAATTCCAAAAAGAAATTAAAATTTATATCATATGAAATCACCAATTGTGTATTATTTTACAATGCATTTTTGAAAAGTAGCCTTGTTACTTTATCAAAAAAGGAAAAGAATAAAATGCACATCATTTTTAGGTTAAAAATGAGAAAATTTCAACAAAGTATTACTCCTTAATCATCTGAAATGGCATGTTGCCCTGATGTAACAGCAAACAAACTGGAAGGTTCTGTTTATAGTCATTCTGAAAGATAAAAATCTGAAGCTGAAATGTTAATCTGGAGATGGCTAGAACTTGCTTTAGTTTTAACTGTAGAGAAGCATCTGAAAAAAATGTCCATGTAAACACTGTACATACATATTTATATTGTGTGATATATGAATTGCAGAGTAATAAACCTCTGTAATAGAAAAGATACTCTGATTTAGTGGTAAACACCGTGCTATATAATTTCAGGATATCATAAGAAATGATCCACTTGAATGTAATATAGTTATAATTTTATGTTTGGATAAGTAATGTTTTAATTGATATTGTAGCATTTGATCCTCTTTTTGGCTAACTAACAAGAAGTAGACTTTTACTTTAATATAATGAATGATTTCTTTCTTCAAAATATTCTATATGTACTGCTAATTTCTGAATTGAAGGACCAAAATGTCAAGTGTGTCAAATATGCTCAATAGAGTGGGTTTCCAGTATGGAATAAATATTGTTTCATTTAATCTTTTCTTGCTTATAAGATTAAATATTGTGTTGAAAGACAAATTCCATCCACAGCTGACACATTAGCATAATGTGAGTTTTCTGGTCTACCTTTATGTATGAAACAATATGAACTATAATGAGTAAAAGTACAGGTTATTTCATCCATAAGTCTCCTGCACTTCACAGAAATTACGACGACGGATAGCTGAGTGCTACTGGAAAAGTTGTTGAAAGAAACCAAGGGGGCTGCTACCATGTGTTCTTCCAGATGGCACAATGGAGAGTGATAGTTAAAATATAGCCAGGAGATGTGTGTCCTTCATTCTGCTTTGACATATCCCCAGTATGCTAAGGAACTCAGGTAGAACATTGTTCCTAAGAAAGGGCCCATGAAGAAAGTTGCAGTTGAGGTTAGAAAGGGTGAAGAGACAGAAAACAAAAGGACATCCCATATCTACATGAAACGTGAAGACAAAGACAAGCAAAACAACCTAAGCTGTAGGACAGGGCCAAAGAAGAAAGCTGAGTACTTATGTCTTTTTAGGCGGAATTTATCTTCAATGATTTACAGGGGGTTTTGATTTTGCAATAAGCTTTATTGATTATAATTTATACAGAGTGAAATTTAATTTTAAAGAGCATGAATTTCTTTCTAATTGTCACAGATATTTGTACATATTTTGGCATTTATGTGACAGTTCAATGTATGTATTCAATGTATAGTGATCATATCAGGATAGTAGGCGTATTATCTCCTGAAATATTCATCATTTCTTTGTGTTGGGAACAAATCATGTCTACCACTTCTTTTAATTTCTTATGTATTTATTTTGACTAATTTAGACATATGCTCACCATTGCACAACCACTACCATATTCAAGAATATTCTCACTATCCCACAAATTTCTCTTTAAAATCTGTTCCTTTAAGCAATCAAACATTAAGTTTATTGATACAGGCTGTCTGAAACTTAGGCTCCCTAGATGTAGCTAGATCAATCCAGCCAAGACAGGGAACTAGATGGAGACTATATCTTTGTAATGTAACTTTCTCTTTAAAAGAAGTTCCTTTTATGATGTTCTTGTTGACACTTCTCACATGAACCAGGACCTTCTAGCTCATGATTTAAATTAGAGATTCTGTCTGGGCGTAGCAGCAGTCACTTGTACCATCAGCGCCTCTCAGGTAGAGGCAGGAGGTTTAGGAAGACTAGAATGGTCTCAGCTACATGGCAACTCCAAGATCATCCTGGGCTTTGTATGACCCTGCCTCCAAAAACATCAGAAATATCGGATACCTATGACTGACATCTGTAATGATCAACCCTGATGGTCAGGTTGGGTGGGCTGAAAGATGGCAGGTTAGTAAAACACATTCCTGAGAGTATTTCTCTGAGTGACCTGAATGCTGTGTGCAAAGAACTCTGCACTCACCCTGGAGTGTGAATGAGCGTGTACCATATGCTGGGGCCCTGAAAGTAGGAAGAAGCTCTTCAATGTAGTCTTTCTCTCTGTACTCTGATTTCTGGCTGCCTTGATGTAAATAGTGTCCTTCGATCACAACCTCTTATCCAGGATGTGCTGCCTCACTTCAGACCCAAAACAATGCTGTCACCAAGTAATGAACTGAAAACTCAGAAATCATGTAGAGATTAACCCTCCCTCCTTTAATAAGTTTTTTTTTCTTGCATAGGAAAAGTGACTAACAAACCCACTACAACATTGTCTGTCATCATGAGTGTGTAGTTCAAATGACTCTTAGGAGCTTAGAAATCTGCAAGTTGAGGCTCTCAACAGAAGATGGAAAAGCTTCTATGTGAATACTACTAGCCATCAGGAATTGACGTACGCAAGGTCCACTTCTCCTTTTTGTTAGCTTTGAATTTTAGAAAAATAACTATGCATCAATCTGAAAAAAAGAAAATCTCATAAATACGTGGTGATATTGTGTTCCCCAATATATTGTGCACCCTAATAAATTTATCTGGGGTCAGAGAACAGAACAGCCACTAGATACAGAGGCCAGAAAATGATGGTACACACACCTATAATCCTAGCATTCTGAAGACAGAGATCCATCCAGATCTCTGTGAGTTCAAAGTCACACTGGAAACAGCCAGGCATGGTGACTCACACCTTTAATCCCAGGAAGTGATGGCAGGAAGCAGAAAGGTATATAAGGCATGAGGACCAGGAACTGTAGTTTTTTAAGCTTTTAGGCTTTTGAGCAACAGTTCAGCTGAGACCCATTCGGATGAGGACTCAGAGGCTTCCAGTTTGAGGAAACAGGATCAGCTGATGAATTGGCTAGGTGAGGTAGCTGTGGCTTGTTCTACTTTTCTGATCTTCCAGCATTTCATCACAATAACTGGCACTGTGTTTGTTTTTATTAATAAGACCCTTTAAAATTCATGCTACATAAATATAATTACAGATTATGTAGGGCCTTATATTGGTATTCTTATATACATCATTATGTACTTTTTGATCATCTTGGTAGCACGTATCTTAATAGTTCATTGATTTTTATTCATATGTTAAGCTGCATGCATAGTCCCCAGTTTGCTTATACACTGGCCAATTTACTAGATATAGTTTCCAGTTTGGAGCAATTAGAAATTGTGCTGCTATACCCATTTGTATTATAGATCTCTTTGGCACATGCTTTCATTTCTCTAAAGAATCTTTATTTCAGATTAGTGTGCCAAATACATTCATATAATAAGAATGTTGAAGTTTACAGAAAACTCTATTTACAAAGTAGGCATGCCATGTTTGATGCTTACAAACCATGTGTATGAATTTCAGTTGCTCTACATTTTACTGATCACTTGGTAGTCTAGTTAATCATTAATATTACTTAAACCATTCAATACTTGTATTTGTAGGTTGTTATGATAATTTTCATTCTCTCAGTGATGTAACTGGCCTCTTTTTAAGGCATTTATTTTTGACATTTGTTTGAATTATCTGTTAAAGCCATTTAGTAATCTTTGTTATCTTGGATTTCTTATTATTATTCAGATAAAACAGTTCCTTATATATTTTATATAGTAGTATTCATCAGTTATTTGAATTACAAACATTTCTTTCAATCTGGTTTGCTTTTATTTAATAGTTTCTCAAAAACCTGAATTTTAAATTAAAATCAAGTTCAATGTATTTTTTATTATTTTATATTTTTCTCTTTTTGTATTATATCTAACAAATCCTTCCCCAAAGTAACACGGTAAAGGTTTTGCATTTTTTTTTTTTGTAAAAATTGTAAAAGCACAGCTCTAGAATCTGAGTTGTTTTTGGTTTGTGTTTTGGTGGTGCAGTGTGGGTACTAGGGCCCTTCCAGCTATTCCTCACCATAAACACACACATGGCAGATGAGGCATAAAAGTCAGAACAAAATGTACTTAGATTCTCGATTTTTACTGTTTTCTCAATTCAGTCTTATCATTTTATGCTGAACCATGGGAATACATGCCGTAGATGTTAAATCTCCTGTGTGGTTGAGCTGAGGTGTTTGGTGAACATGTTCATGCTATTTGACTTTCAGTGGACATAACCCCAGGATAACCTGCATAAAATTCTCCTGAAATAATTACAAAGTAGCAATTTTAGTTGAAACTTCATAAGACAGGAATTCATGCATCTTCTCATGACATAGGGCCAAATTTTTTGTTGTTGCTTTTATTGTTTGCTTTGTCTGGGAGAGAGCCTTGATACATAAGGTGACTACAGCTCACTGTGTAGCATAGGCTTTAATTCAGTGTTATCCTAGGCCTCCCAAGTGCTGAGATTACAGGTGTGAGCCATCATAGATGGCTGGCTCTTTTCCTTTAGTTTTTTGAGTTTCTTTTTTTTTTTAATTTCCCAAGTTTTTTTCATTTCTTTTGGGAACAAATTATTCCCATTTGTTTTAAGAAAAACTATTTCAGGTTAAAAAAAACAAAAAACAAAAAAAACAAACAACAACAACAACAACAAACAAAAAAACAAACAAACAAACAAACAAAGACATTCAAGGCCTGAACTGTATTCGAGGGAACTGAAGATACAGTTAGCAAGGCCCTTGACTGCCTGTTATACCATTGATGAAAACTCTAAACCAAATGTCTGCCATTGACCTTCCAACCAAGTCATCACCTAAACACAAAGGGTGTCCTGTGTTCCAGCGCCTTCCTCGTCTGAAATGTGGGCTGCTTCAGTGACAGCATGTGAAACAACTGCAGTGCAAATGTTCCTTGATTCTAGAGAGGGTCTCAATTTTATGACTTCAAAAGCAATTTTTGTTCATCTAGAAATGGAAAACTCCTGAAGTCTTTAGGTGCAATCACACTAAGGCAGTTTTTATTTGCATTTGGTGTAAACTTTTCAAATATTTTCCCAAGAATAAAGTGAATGTTTTTGAGTGAAAGACTAAATTAAGATGATTTTTTCTTGCTTTCTGATACCTTAAAGAACAATATTTTTAGTTGCTTAAGAATTTCAATTTCCCAGACTTTCAGAGAAATCATCTTAACATTGCATTTTAAGGATAATAATACATCAGTGTTACTAGATGAGAAAAAATAACCACCATATTTTTCATGCCTGTTAAATTAGCCATAGGATTTTGTCTTAATGAAGCTATTTAACTGGTAACAGAATTTTATAAAAGAGTTAAGTATGGATAATCTAACTAGAAACTCTAAAAATTAGTAAAATCAGAACATTCCACAAATACTTTTTAGTACAATTATCATATTTTATAAATGAATAAATACTAATTTAGCCCCAACTTGCCTTTTTCAGTAAACAGTAGTTGTTTTTGTTTTTGTTTAGTTTTTTTCCTATTACAATCTGAATCCTCATGAAAAGCAAAATATAGTTACTGAATGTGGACCCTTACCATCTTTAATCCTTTTATAAGTATTTTTGAACACTAAAAAGAAAAGCATAAGGCCATTTATTAAATTAAAAGTAATAGAAAATGAGTATGCTTCAGTGCTAAAACACATAATAGGACTGCATCATCAGAAAATTCACTGCATGAAGTGGGGGCTGGATACAGGACAGGATCTGTAGACAGAGGAGAAGTTTGGAAATAAGTTCATTTGTTTGCTTATACATACTCTTCACATATTTAGAAGCAGCTACTGTGTACATAGAAATGCATTTGAGGCTAGCAATTCAGAGAATAATAAATGACATTTGGAAACCTTAGAAAACTTACTGTCTAGTTTTTGATACAGTACAGTGCTATAGACCAGGCGGCTACTATGGAAGCAGAGAAAGAGCAGTGAGACCCCCTGTAACACTGTCCTAGGTCTCACATAAAGTCCCACATACAATTTTGGGATTCATTTATTTGATAAAGCCATAGAGAATAATAGCTAATGTTATTTGGGTAAAAGCTGTAACAAGAACAAAGTTCATCTAGTAATAACTATCTACTCAGAGTTTACTGCTATCAGAACAAAGGTGAACCTGCTACATCCATGAAAATCTTTAACAGATTAGAGCCTTGCATAGTTAAATTTCAAAACTAATAAACGCAAAGGATTTTACTGGTTCACATGTGTGTAAGAGGACAATTTGCCATTTACAAATAGTAACCCAAAGCAAGTCAGTCATGTAATTTGAAGACCAGAGGGATACATTGTCTATGGTATAGATTCTGGTCTGGGTCCTAAAAGTGAAAACCAGGAATATCTGTGGAAGGAGATTTGTCTCCTAGTTGAAGTAGTCGTGAAAGAGCCTTGAACCTTCTCTCTCTCTCTCTCTCTCTCTCTCTCTCTCTCTCTCTCTCTCTCGTGTGTGTGTGTGTGTGTGTGCGCGCGCACGCGCACACGCGCTCAGTTCATGCACTCAAGTGACAGCATAGTGCCATCCATACTGGAGAGGGCAGATCACTTTGCTCAGGTTATCAATTCAGTTTTTGCTCTGTTCCTGAAATGCCCTCAGGTACATGCAGAATATATTCAGCAGACATAAATGAAGATACTCGATCTAGGCAAGTTCACATGAAAATTAACTATCAGAAGCCCCAAATAACTAGATCCTCCTTTCAGCTTGAATTTTGAAATTGAGTTTTCTTCATTTTTCTACTAAGAAAATTTCCATGAAATTACAGCTCTAGATTTTAAAGTACTAAAGATTATAAAGTAATCCATTTTTCCTTGGCTTTAATATATCTCTTCACATGAAAAAATAGAACAAAACTGTCTCTGAATTGTCAATTACTTCTTCACATTCTGAACTGGCTTTCCAGTTGTGTGTACAAGCACAGGAGAGCAACTTGAGTTTCCAGGAACTCACAGGCCTATGTGCATACAGACTCACTGAGTAAAGGTCATGGCTGACCAAGGTGACCCTACTTTGCATTCAGAAAACCTAGACACTGAGTAAAGGTCAATGCTGAGCTAGGTGACAATACTTTGCTATCAGAAAACCAAAAAGATGAAACTCAGTAGAAAGGTAAGTTTGGAACTTAGGGTTGAATATGGGTTAATTTGTTTCTCATATTTGGAATGACACATTCTGATCTTTAGTTCTGAAGATCTCTAAGGTATAAATGAAATCTGCTTCCTTCAATCCTTTGTCCCTCCACATTTTTCACCTAGAAAGCTCCAGCAGAATTTAATTCTATTTTGTTCACTGTCCAAATAGATTCCAGAGTCCAAAAATTATGGCCCAGCTAAGATCCTGCTGTGCTGTTCTTGAAAGCCTTCTGATCGTACCCACATGAGGATAGAATTAATACAAATTATTTAACACATTACTCTCATGCTCCTTAGTTTGACCCACCTAATTTTTCCCTGTCTTATTTGCATGTATAGTATACCCTGAGCGTTCAAAGTATAGCTCTCAAAAGTTTCCTATTTATTCTCACATTCATTATTTGTAAATGTTTCTTCTATCTGAAATGTACTTATACCATTTTATGCTCATGCAATACGGTCGACTTCTTGACTTTGAAATTTCTTAATTTTACTTAATGTAAAATACAAGCTCTTTTAGTTCTTTGAAATAGGTCAAATATTCTCCTTTCCATGGTCTCTTACTGTTTCATACATTTTTATCGCAATAATGTGTTAGCTTCCTATTACTGCTAGAGCCAGTGACCTCAAATTCAATAGCTTAAAACAACTCAAATTTATTTTTGCAGTTCCAGAGTGCAGGAGTCAGAAATGAATTCTATTATCCCCAAATCAACATGTAGTCTAAGATGTCTTCTGCTGGAGAGATAGTGGGCTCATATTCTGTACCTTTATATACTTCTAGCTTTTTAATTATATTTTTAGAGATTATAACTAAAATTATATCATTTCTCCCTTCTCTTTCCTCTCTCCTAACTCTCCATGTAATGTCCCAACTATCTTTAAAATCTATGGCCTTTTTTTCTTTAATTTTTTCTTGCATATATGTATGTATGTTGTGGATGTATGCACACACACATGCCTAAGTAATCAAATCTGCAAAGTTCATATAATGTTACTTATATGTATATGTTTTTAGGACTAAACATTTAATATTGGATATGCCATTGGTGTCCTCTTCCCTGGGGAAGACTTTCTCCACTTTTCAACATTAGTTGCCTTTAGCTCTTTCTCTAGGGTTGAGAGCTCCTGAACTCTTCTCATGTCCACATTGACATGTTTACTTGTGTCATCCCTCTCAAGGGCTTGTTTAAGCAGCCATGTTGATGAGATGCTGTAAGTGTGGCTCTTGTTATTTCTAGGTGACACAAGGTCAGAGAAAATTTCCTGTTCTTTTCCCTTTTACAAATTTTCTGCTAACTCCATTTGACCAAGAATTAAGGCCAACACTTGGCAAGTGGGACTTCATAAAACTAAAAAGTGTCTGCACATCTAAAGAAACAAATTAATCAGGTAAATAGGATACCTACACTGTGGGAAAGAATCTTTCACAGCTATACTTCTGACAGTGGGTTAATATTAGGAGTACATTAAAAACTCAGAAAATAAAGAAAAACAAATGACCCATTCAAAAAATGGGCCCAGGAGCTGAACAGAGAGTTCTCAAAAGAAGGAAAAAATGGCTAATAAATATCTCAAAATGTTCATTTTCCCTGGGAATGTGTATCAAAATAACTTTGAGATTTCATCTTACCCCTATTAGAATAGCAAAAACCAAAAAGCCACTGATAATATATGCTGGAGATGATGAGGAAAAAGGTCATCCTCATTCATTGTTGGTGCTATTTTCAAGCTTTTAGCGCTTGCTCACATTCCCTACTTCTGACTTCATTTTCCCATGTTAAAGACAGCATTACAGCAGATTTGGCAAGCTCTCTGAAATATTCCTCTCACTTTGCCAGTCTCTCTGACTTGACTCTCTCACTTCTCCCTATTGTGACAATTGTCTCCTTATAAGGTCCTGCAGTTACATTAGGGTCACCACTATAATACAGGATAAATTATTTTATTTTTATTACTTTAGTTAAATGTATGTGGGGGGTTTTTTTGCTTTGTTTTTGTTTTGGGGTGGTGTGTGTGTGTGTGTGTGTGTGTGTGCGCGCGCGCGCGCGCGTGCGCGCGTGTGTACATGCCAGCCACAACTAAAGGTGTTGAATTCTCTGGAGCTAGCAGTTATAGGGAATGGTGAACGGCCTCATGTAGGTTCTGAGAACCAAACTTGGGACCTCCATAAGAGCAGTATATACTGTTTAACTACTGAGTAATCTCTCCATTCCTGTAGAATAGAAATTTAGAACAAGACTGTTAATCATAATTGCAAAATTCTTTATTTCACATAAGGGATATAGTACAGGTTCCAAAGATAAGAACTTAAAGATATTCTCTACCTGCTGGAGAAGAAGAATAATAACACAGGAACCAGGAGAGAGACATTTCACATTTGCAGGGAAGCATGGAGTTGGCCTGGCCTTGAGAGGTATGTGGTATAGGTTTTTCAGGTCAGAGTTCATGGTTCTTGGGCACTATGTACCTTTCACTTCCTGAGAAACCAAGGTACTCCCTCAGGCAGTGAAGTGCTCATGCCACTTTGTGTTTCTCTGTATGTTTCCTAAGAAGTCAAGGAAACATGGACACTCAACAGAACAATTGGCCTTAGACATTAATCTTGTGTTTCTGTATAGCTTGCAAACATCCTTGCATTCTGGCAACTACATCAGTATTGATCCTGGCACTTGCTATTGTATTCTGTTTCTGATAAGGGTATAAAACATCTGATTGCCCTCAATAAAACTTTCACAGCCTCAGTCTTGCTGTGACCCCTCCAACCAACCAGTATGGTTTAATTCCTTGTAGCTATATCAAGTGACCTTGGCTGGGTAAGTAATCTCAGATGCTTACAAAATTTAAACCATAGCAGAATTTAATACATATTCTTTATATTTATCTAGGTCTTACTGTCTTACTGATTTTCAAGTACTTTAATATTGAATGGGGAAGTTGTGGAAGCTTTGGACTTGCACCTGGCTAGAAGATTAGACGTAGGCATTGTGGGCTACAGTTCTGTTCCAACTCTAGTCTGGGCTTTCTGCTCTCTGGTAACTATTAAGGATTTACTGCTCTAGGGTGACTGGTAGTGCATGCATTTAATCCCAGCACTAGGCAGGTGGAACTCTGTGAGTTCCAGGCCAGCCTGGCTTAAGAAGAATCAGGATATTTTTCTCACAGGACAACAAAAACTGTTATACAGAGAAACCTTGTCTCAAAAAACAAACAAACAAACAAAAAGAAAATGCCAAAAATTGGTTTTGCTGCCAAGAATTTTCCCAAGCCTTTTCTATCATCATGGACTGAAAACTGAGCCAAAATAAACCTCTACTCTCTTAAATTGCTTCTTCCAGGTATTTGTTACAGTGACAAGAAAAGTTAAGTAA
>CABHPP010143439.1:0-18611 GCA_902168425.1 Peromyscus attwateri
TTTTTTTTCTATGATCTTGTTGAAATTATTTTCTGGGCATTTGAGCTATGATTCTTCTACTTTCTCTATTCCTATAGTTCTTTGGCAATGTCTTTACATAGTGTCCCAGATTTACACAATGTTTTATGTCAGAAGTTCTTTAGATTTAGCATTTTCTTTGACTGATATATCTACTTCTTCTCTCATATCTTTATCACCTGAGAGTTTCTCATTCCTCGCTTATATTGTATTGTTGAAACTTGCCTCTGTGGTTCCTGTTACAATTTCTAATTCATTTTCAGAATTCCCTTAGCTTGTGATTCTTTATTGATTCTATTTCCATTTTTTTGTTATTGAACAGTTTTATTAATTTTCTTCCAATGTGTTTTCTTGGATTTCTTTAAGGGATTTATTCATTTCCTCTAGTTCTTTGTGTTTTTCTGAATTACTTTAAGGTATTTGTTAATTTCCTCTTTAAGAAACTCTATCATCCTTATATAGTTGCTTCTAAGGTCTTTCTTTTTCTTCTGCTTCAGTTCTGTTGGATTATTCAGGGCCTGCTGTTGTAGGATAAAGACATACTGCTCTGGTTGATATTGATTATGTTTTTAATCTGGCATCTATCTGAGTTAGAGATGATTATAGGTTTAGGTGCTGATTTCTGGTTTTGTCTTTGTGGGATGGGTGTTTTGTTCCTTGGTTTCTATTTCCTCTCTGGATTTTCAGAGTTTGATGGCTGGATGTGTCTTGTTTTTCTGGCTTCCTTGGCTGCTTTGTTCAAAGGGAATACCTGCTGGTGTTGGAGACCAGAAGATTGGGATGAGTTGAGGGAAGGAAGGTTGGAAGAGATCTTTTATTGTGGAATATTATTGTAACTATGTAAAGATGTGCTACATTTGTTTATGCTGCATTTGTGTAATTATGCAAAGATGTGTTGCTGTTTCACCTTGCCTGCCTAAGGCTCCTGATTGGTCTAATAAAAAGCTGAATAGCCAATAGCTTTTCAGGAGAAGGATAGTCGAGACTGGCAGGCAGAGAGAAATAATAAGTAGTAGGAGAAATCAAGGCTCTAGAAGAACAAGAGAGAAGAAGGAGGAGAGAAGAGAGAAAGAGAGGGAGACACCTGAGGCCAGCCAGGCAGCCAGCCATCAGCCAGCAGACACAGAGTAGGACAAACAGAAAAAACAGTTAAAAAACCCTGAGGCAAAATGTAGATAAAGAGAGAAACAGATTAAAATAACAGCTAAGATAAGGTTGAGATTCATAACTAATAAGAAGTCTCTGTGTCATGATTTAGGTGCTGGGTGGTGGCCTAAAGGAAGAAGGCTGGTACAATCCTTGTAATCCAGTGGTGATGGGTTAGAGAGGAAATAAAGACTGCAGCAGGTGTTCTGCTACTGAGCTGGGGATGAGACTGAGAGGCGTAGAATTGGAGGAGAGGTGTGAGTCTGCTGTCAGCCTACTTATTGCCCTGGGAGGAGTGGCCATTGGGTCTGCCAAGGCTGCCACAAATGTTCTGCTGCAAAGCTGGAGATGAGACTTGGGGATTGGGTCTTGTGGGGAAAGATGGAGAAAAGAAGATCTGCAGGAAGACTACCTGTTTTCCTGGCAGCCATGGCCTGTGGGTTAGCAGCTGATGCCTGCTGGATTTGGGGGCTGGGGTAAACATTGATTGGGGCATGGAAGTTAGAAGGGGAAGATCTGTGGGGTCCGCAGGAGATAGGAGCAGGGGACAACGAAGGCTGTCACAGGTGTTCTGTTGCAGAGAATTGGACGAGCCTGTGGGATTGGATCTGGGGAAGAGATAGAAAAGTGATCTGCAGGAAGCCTAGCGTGTTTTCTGGCATCTGTAGCCTGTGGTTTATCAGGGATAAATGGAGTTGGGAGCTGGGATACAGGGACAAGTATGGGAAGGGAAATTAGGAGGGGATGGTTTGTGGGATACACATGGTGTTAGACGGCTGTGGCCAGTATTCTGTTGCAGCACTAGTGATGAGACTGGGGATTGAATTTGGAGGGGAGAAAGCAGTGGTGAAGGTCTTTGGTTTGCTTACCTTTTTCCCTGTCTTGCTCAGCGGGTGTGTTCCCAGTGAACGCATGAAGATGTTGGAGACTGCGATAATGAGTTATGTTGGGAGAAGAAAGGTTGGTAGAGAAGGTCTTTGTAATCCATTGGGGATGGTGTCAGAGAGTAAAGGGAGACCATGGTAGGGTTTCTGCTGCAGAGCTGGGGATGAAACTGAGGAGAAGAGAACTGAAGGTACACATGGAGAGGTGTGGATCTGCTGTCAGCCTACTTGTTGTACCGGCAGGTGTGGCCTGTAGGTTAGCAGGGGGTGCCTGCTGGAGTAGAGCACTGGGATAAAGCAAAGGTTTAGGAGGTTAGAAGGGGAAGATCTGTGGGATGCACAGGAAATGGGAACTGTGGGAATGGGAAGGCTGCCACAGGTATTCTGCTGCTGATTTGGGAATGAGACAAAAAGATGTCATATAATGTAGGAAAGGCTTGGAAACAAGTAGCACTGATACTAACACATGAACAAAGTATTATTGGTGAAATTATTAAGGCCACTCCACGTAGTTAAAAGGGAGATTTATTTAGTGGTGTAACTTACAAATGAAGGGATAGGTAGGTTGTGGGTTCTGGGAAAGACTCAGCGCAGTCCAGCAGTGTTCTCTGGAGAACTCTCCTTGGTCTACCTCAGGCGTCCAGGGTCCAGGAAACAGAGCATGGCGCATCCAGATCTCAGGTCTTCAGGGCCCTCTCTTGGCCCTGCCTTGTAGGCGTGATAGTTACCGCAGCCTCAATGGGGGTTGGAACTTCCAGATCAAAGCTGGAATGGTTACCCACTACAAAGTATAATGGGGAATATTTTGTAAAATTAGAGATGATGATGTGATTGAACCACTGGAGATGGGATAAGAAAGAAGCTCTGTATCATGTTTCCAAAAGGGGTAATATTTAGGTTGGCTTTTAAAAAATAAATTTCCAAATATTAAGGAGGCAGTGTTCTGGGAAATTCATGGAAAACTCTAAATATGCAATTGCATCATCTATTGACTTTGTAATGAACAGAATTGAAAGAATGCTAATCTATGTTCAAAGGAGGGGTACTGTGAATGATTAAAAGCATGGAACAAAAGGACAGATACTTATCTAAGTGATATTAATATGCACTTTAATTTTCAAAAAAGGAAGATTTAATGAAGTGATGAGAGGTGGAGTCAATAGAGAAGATTATTGATATAATTAGGATAAAGAGATTAGATCTAATCCATTGTCTATGTAGCATCAGATGATCCAGATGCTATGAAAATTGATCACTTAAAAAGAGAGAATAAAGGGGAAAGAATGTCTCCTGACAGAATTCATATTCTTTTTAAAATTTGAAATATGCTGCTTCCAAGTTAAAGTTAGTGAGTGATTGTCAACTTGAAAATTAAGAAAAAGATTTAGATCAGCCATTATTGAGCCTGGGAAAGAGAAAACAAGAAATATTAGGGGATGCAAAGAGCTTATATCAGTGTAAAATTAGAAAGGACAGAATGTTCAAGTCTAGGTTAGGAAGCCAGAGAGAAATACTAGACAAGAGACATATAGCCATTAGAAAGGTGGAGATTTGCTGAAACAGGGTGAATTGTTGGGGTGAATAGCATCTTGCCACCCTTCACACTCTATTCTCAATATCATCCATTGATTACTCATACATTCTTGTTGTAGTAATGCATGGTAACCCAACACAAATTACTTTCTTGTATTTTTATTTAAAGTTAGAAAGTTCTTTCAGAAGAAAACACAAGAGAATTTATCTGGAGATATTGAGGAAAGTTTAATTTTCATTTATGGGTCTTTAAAAAGATTCCATGTGTTGTTTTTTTTGAAATTAAATTTCACTATATTTCTGTAATGATGTTGAATATATCTCTCTTTTAGCTACTTACCAATTGAATGTGTAGAATATATGTTCTTTGTGTATTTTGTAACAAAGATGAGATACCCAGAAAGAAGCACAGACAGGGAGAAGCATACAGTCTAAACTCAGCATTAGATAAACAGCCTAGAGGCCCAAAGATTTCTCACATTATGTGCAGCTTCCCAGAGATCACAGCATTGCTTTCTATTAGGAAAGATACACTTATAGAAAGTGCCATTTAAAAGTCTGTAGCTCAGAGGGGGGAAAAGTAATATTCTGCAAGGCTGCCTTTTGAAGCAGTAAACACCTTTCATGTCATTTAATAATGGCTTGGGTGGTTTGAGAAACTATGTGTCAAGTTTTCTGAAAACAAGAAATACACATTTGTGAACTTGTTCAGTCATTCAAATCTTAAATCACTAGTCATGCTATCTTAAAGCATAATATTTGATTCATTTGAGCTTATGGTCTGGCTGAAATGAGTTAAGAGGAAGCTTATGGATACAGTAATAATAAAACTTCCCAGGCCTAGAAATTTCTCAGATAATGAAAACATAGCAAATGTTAAGAATTATCTATGGATCCATTATCTAAAATGTTAATATACAATGAAAAACCAAGGAGCTATAGACATGGCTCAGTAGTTAAGAGCATGTAATGCTCTTCCCAAGGACCCAGCATCCATGTCTAGTGATTCTCAAATGCTAGTACCTCCAGATCCAGGTGATCCAAAACCCTCTTCTGGCCATTATTGGCATCTGCACTTACACACGCGCGCACACACACACACACACACACACACACACACACACACACAGGACACACACCCATGTACTTTCTTTTTTAAAGAATAAAGTAATAAGAGGCTTAAACAAAATAACAAAATGTAATTTCTGGGCATCATTCTATTTACTGTTTATGTGGGAGATTAACTTACACTATGGTTTTCTTCTTTGGAAGACACATGACACATACTTCAATGACTGAGCTAAATCCTTAGCTTGCCGCCATTCGCTTTTTAAATGAAAAAGATGTAATAATAAGACCTTGCAAAGAATGAAAGCATTGTTTGCTATCTTGATTGTTACAATGTTTAAAATAAAGTTTTAGTTTAGTTGAAAAAAAAGGAATTGAACTACCTCAAGACCCAGCAATACCATTCTTGGGCATATACCCAAAGGATGCTGATTCATACCACAAAGATACATGCTCAGCTATGTTCATAGCAGCACTATTTGTAATAGCCAGAACCTGGAAACAACCTTGATGCCCGTCAACTGAAGAATGGATTAAAAAAATGTGGTACATATACACAATGGAGTACTACTCAGCAGAAAAAAACAATGAAAGCATGAAATTTGCAGGCAAATGGATGGAACTAGAAAATATCATCCTGAGTGAGGTAACCCAATCCCAGAAAGACAATCACGGTATGTACTCACTCATAAGTGGATTCTAGATATAAAATAAAGAACAATCAGACTATTAAAAAAGAAGATAGATGGACTAATGGGTAAACTGTGAGACTCACTGTCACACCGAAGCTTCCAGAATGTGTTTCTTTGCATTTTTTTGTTTGTTTGGTTGGTTGGTTTTTGGTTTTTCTTTTAAATTTTGTTTTGTTTTGGGGGGTGGGGGGATGGTCACATTGGGACAGGGAGATAAGTGGGATTGGAATGTATGATGTGAAATCCACAAAGAATCAATAAAAGTAAAAAAAAAAAAAAGGAAAGAAAAGAAAACAAAGATTGTTTCTTTCATTTGTAAAAGGAAAGGTAAGTCATTTTATGTAAAGCACATAACGGAACCCCATGTGGGCTTCATCACAGAGGCTAGAAAAGTTTGGAGACACAAATGTTAGAACAATTCTTAGTTTATGTTTACAGTGTGTCATTTAACATTCAGCCTACAACAACTATCAAATAACAAAGTCATTTATCTTCAACTTTCTAAATTTAAGTTTCATTTTGATGGCATTGATTTATTTGAGGAATGGTTTTGTTAAAGCATTCCAAGACTTGAAGAGGCAAGGTGTGTTTTCCTCACCTGGAATAGTGGTTTAAGTTTGCTTTATTGTGTACAAGCTTCCTCTTAACTCATTTCAGCCAGACCTTTTTTGTTTTGTTTTGTTTTACATTCTTTACTATATTTTAAGCAATCATGTTTTTGATATAGATCACCTGTCTTAGGAAATCTTAAGCATATCAGTCAAGCTTCATGTAACAGTAATGCCACACATCAATCATTTCATGGGTTATATTCAGGATTTTTAATATGTTGTGTATTAAAATACCCACTTTTGTTCGGAAATCTAAAGGTTGAACTTGAAATTCAGAATGCAGGTGAAAGCTTGACTGTAGGATTACTTCATGAGGTTTCCAAGTTAGCTGCAGTCACCAGAAAGACTAACATAACATTGCTTAATCCACAACCTCATTCAATCAAGCTGAACTCCAAATGGAAATGTGAAGGTAGAAATAAGTAGTAAGACACTTGTTTTATCTAAGAGGCTTACAGATATATTTAGAATGCCCTTTGAACAAAAGAGGTCAATTAATACCTGAGCTCATTTTACTTCACCAGGAGGTTAATCAAAAAGAAATAATTTAGTATTTATGGAAATGAATTAATACACAGCATGTGTATTGGCCTTGGCTTTTCTTTCTTCCTGTTTTTCTTGTTTTTAACCAGCATTTAAGAGCTACAAGAATGTGATGCCTATGGGACTGAGTTAAGAATGACTGGGCATTAAACATAGAAGCTTAGCATAACTATTTTTCAAAAGAAAAGTAAGACTTGTGCATTTAGTGTTTTGCAGACTATGGGCGTTAGTAACAAGCGGTGTGTATTCACTTGCTTTTCCAAACACAAGTTACTGATACAGTTTCAGCTTGCTTGCCCATCTGCATGTGTTTTCACAGATGTGAGAAGGACTTTAGAAAATCATTCTACTTATTGTTGGGGCCAAAAGCAACTATCACACGATGACCTTGCAGAAGAGCCTCGTGTGTCCTAGATATTTCCCAGATTTGCATCTCACTTCAGTTGCTCTTGAATTGTGAGCATGGGTAATGTCTGGATCACCACCTATGAAAGGGACACAACTGTAGAACAGTTCTGAAAAAATGTGCAAAATAATTTATGTCAAAGTCTGGTAGATAATGGTACTTTTGCTCTTGCACTGTAACGCCTCTCACCACCTAGGTAAGGTAGCCTTTCCCTAACACTGCTTCTGCTTCCTTCATGCACCCTTGCTTGGATCATTTCAACATAGTTTACTTTAATACCTCTCATACACTAAATTTAAAATACACAAAAAGTTCAGATCTACACACACCCTTTTCCTTATATTTTCACAGGGAGGTTACTACTAGTCTTACATTGTCATTTTCCTATTCTTCTAAAAAAATAACATGGAACTTTAATTGGTTGCAAAAGAAGCTTACTTGATAAGAATTTGGACACTAAAAAAATAGCACAGGAGAACTAAATTCAGTATTCTCTGTCAATAGTTAAGAGGCTATGTGATTTGTCCTAAAGCTCTCAATAAACAGCAGGATTTGTTACACAATATACTTTAAGGTTTTTAAAGTAAATTTTGTTCTTTCACAATTTTATTCATTACATACAATGCATTATGATTATTCTCCTGCATCTTCTCTTATCTCCCATGCCTAACACCTCCTCTTCTTCCCTCCACATTTCTTTCCCTTGATAATGACCTTGTGTTTTGCCTTGTGTTCCACTGAATTTAACCCATGCTTTATATGTGACTATAGGTTTAGAGTTATTTATTGGAGCCTAGTGGAATCACAGCACGTACACACAAATAGACACTATTCTGCCCCCTCTTAGAAAAAGCAGTTGCCACCAGTTCAGCTGTAAGTTGTAGGGCCCTGTGAGCCCCTTTCTCATCCTTAGCTAGTTGTTGGCACATTCAGTCTTACGTAGATCCAGGGTGAGTAGCCACAGTGACTGTTGGTTCATGATTGTAATGGTAGTGTGGTGCTAGAAGATATTTTGTAGTTCTTCCTATCATCAAGCACTAAAGTTTTTCTTGTCCCCTGCTAGGATGATCAATCAGTGAGTCTTCCAGGTAGTGTATAAATGTCTTACTTAGGGCTGAGCTGTTAATGACAATATATTTTCAGCATTTTGTGCATCCTTATTTCCCTATATTTATAGAGAGTGATTTGATGCTAATTTAGCTAAACAGCAGCAGTTGTATGATTTTTAAAATACTTTGAAATTAAAATTGCATTATTTTCCCTTTTCTTTTACACACACACATACACACACACACACACACACACACACACACACACACACACTCTTTGCTCAGTACATATAATGTTACTTGTATGTATGTTTTGAGGGATAGCCATTTGGTATTGGATAAATAATTGGTGTGCTCATCCCTGGGAAAAACTATTTCTCCTGCTTTCAGCATTCCTTAGTTTCCCATAGTTCTTTGTATATGTTTGAGGACTTATGATCTTTCCCTCATCAACATTAGCATGTCAGATAGTGTCCTTCTTCAGGACCTGTTTAAGCAGCTGTTTTGCTTAAACTTCATAAGTTGTAGCTCCTGCTATTAGTAGATACAACCTCATGAAAAATTTGCTATTCCTGTTTCTTAGAGTTTTTCTACCCCCTCTTCCAAAATGATCTCTGAGCCTTAGGTACAGAAGTTGTAGTGTAGATGTGTCAGTTGGGACTCATTATACAACTCTGCATTTTGATCATTTGTGGGTTTTGTAATGGTCTCTGTTTGTTGCAAAGAGAAATTTCTTTGAGGAGAAGTCAAGACTATACTTATAGGTAGCTGTAAGGACTAAGTAAAACCACAAAGTGAAGGTCAAAACTAACAGAAAAATAATGTAAAAGCATACATGATCTAAATGAACTAAATAAAAGATTGGAGAGTTGCTGAACCTCAGGAGATTGAGTTTAGCTTCTGATTACAATTAAAGTCAAAGACTAACAGAATAAATATTAAGCAAAGCAAAGTGTGATAGACAGCACTTTTTCTGTGAAAATATGGCCTTGAACAACTGTATTCTCAGGATAAAAGTGAACCAAAATACTATCCCCTTCACTCACAACTTGGTAAATGAGTATGCTTTGTAATTCACACCTTGCCTTGAGGAATTTGTTTGAATAATTCTTGAGAACAATGATACTGTCATAGGAAAAACACAAACAATAGATACAAAAGACACAAACAAGAAGGCACAACCAATTATGATTCAGTTATAAAAATTTGCAAAGCAGATTAATACATCATTAAATTTTTAAATGAGCAGCCACATGTTATAAACAACAGATACTATATTTAAAGAAGAAAAATCAAATTTGAAAATATTTCTAGGAAAATTAACCACAAAATGTCTAGAAACCATGTGGTGATATTTTATTTGTGCTCTAACAAATAAAGCTTGCCTGGGATCAGAGGACAAAGCCAGCCACTGTGTTAAACACAGAGGTCAGGCAGTGGTAGCACATGCCCTTAATCTTAGCATTGGGGGGCAGAGATTCATCTAGATCTCTGTGAGTTCAAGGCCACACTGGGAACAGAGCCAGGTTTCGTGGCACACACCTTTAATCCCAGCACTAGTTAATGGTAGAGGTCTGGAGGTCTATACAGACAGATAGGAAGTGATAGAGCTGCGTGGAAAGAGGAAGTGATGTAGCTGGGTGGTAAGAGGAAGTAAGATGGCAGGGCACAGAAAGGTATATAAGGCATGAGTATACAGGAAGTAGCTCTCTTGGGCTGAGGATTTCCTAGTGGTAAGAATGTGTGGCTGGCTTGTTCTATCCCTCTGATCTTTCAGCTTCAGATCTTTCACCTCAATATCTGGCTTCAGGTTCTTTATTAATAAGACTGTTTAGCAATTCATTTTACAAAACCACACACAAAATCACTCAGAATTTAAAAAAAATCCAATGTGTATGTTTAGCAGCAAATTGTACTCAAATGAGAAAAGTAGTGACTTGGAAGACAAATAGGAAGAAACAGTTTCAAAGTATGTACACAAAAGCAAATATTAAAAAAACACGAGGAAGGATAATTCTTTACACATGGCAGAGAAGCTGCACCTGTAAAATTTCAACAATATAGTTGCCTAAACTAGACCTAATACTAAATGGACTCAGTAGAATGTGTGTGTGTGTGTGTGTGTGTGTGTGTGTGTGTGTGTGTGTGTGCACGTGCATGTATAAAGCTGGGGCAACATGAGAAAAGTCAGAAGGGTGAGAGGAATGTGTGAACATGAAGTAAACCCTGTACTTGAGCATGAAATTCTCACAATAAATGAAAACAATATAAAAGAAGGAAACATGAAGGGCTGGTTGGGAAATCTGAATTATACAGAAGGCAGTGAAAGTGAAGGAGAAAAATACTGAGGGAAGAAACTCACCCACCAATATGTGACTGTACATGGGCTTACAATGTCCTAGAAAAGAAGAACATCTAATGTCATTTAATATGAAAGTCCAGATGATTCCAAACAGAAGAAATAAAAAGAAAAAAATAAATAAATAAATGAAATTTTAAAAAATAAAGATAAATGAATCATTTTTCATGATTATCATTATTCCAAAATAAAAGCTGAAATAATGTTTTCTTTTCTACCCAATGCTTATCTATACTTTTGATAGACATATATATTTAACTTCAAGCAATACAAAATTTACTCTGTAAATTCTGGTATCACTCAAAGATTATAGATGCTTCTCTTGCTACTGTTGTGTAAGTTGATGGGATGTGATCATAATTATTGTGAATTAAATGAGTTACTAGTCCTCTGAAAGAAAGGAAGCTCCCAGGAAGTTTCCTCTGGTGGGCTTGATTTTAATTTAAGAATAGTGGCAATGGGATAATGGTCTTATGTCTGTCTCTAATATTCCATAGCTGAGTCATATCAAAAGCATATCGCCTAACAATAAGGAATGAAAATATAATAAATGAAAATAGACATCAACTACTATAGAAAAAAATGCATTCATAGAACTCACAATGTTTCCTGTTAAGAAGCACTCATTTCAATAGATAAAGTAGCCATGTTGCAAAAGCCAACATGGTGTAGATGATTGAGCTTTTCCTGACATAAGACCCAAGGGGTTTGTACACAGGCCTCCTCAGTCTTCTTGTGCCACCAAATAAGGTGACACTTCTCAGCAGGATCTGTTCTATAGTGTCTTCAAGTTCTCTTAGATAAGATCTTTTGGTGCTATAGAAACCATTAAATGCATCTCCCAGAGTTTGAAAGTGCACCAGATAGAGTAATGAGAAAAGGGGGAAATGATGAGTTCCAGAGGTTTCCTCTGAGACTTGTAAAATATGCATTAGAAGTGAGCAATTTAAGCACCATGAATTTTATTACTAGCCCCAAAGTTACCCTGAGCCTCATATTTTAGCTGATTTAGAATCATGCTGTCTTCAGGGGACAATAATGAGTTCAGTCTTGCTTATATCTGGGTCCAGTTTGTAAGGTACATACAGGAAAACTGCTTAGCTAAAGTAATAAGCAGAACACTAAGTTATTATTTGATAATTTGCCCTCTCCTTCTAAAGGGAGGAAGTTGGCCAAAATAATAGTTTTATAAAGTTTTTTTTCCAAACTCACAACTAATCTTTAGTTCTGATTTCCTCTCCTTTTGCATTTTTAATGTGAACTTTCCCCTTAGTTTTTAATTTCTCATATGATAATCTGTAAATGCAGAGTAACCCTGAGTATTAGTCAGATCTCTCTATCTGTGACAAAATTCCTGAAGTAATCAACCAATGAGGAGGAAATACTTATTTTGACTCATGGTTTCCATCTGTGCCTACTTCATCTCATTGTGTGGGGCCTGCCATGAGGCAGAATGCCACAGAGAGCAAGATGTGTAGGACAAGTGACCTCAGGACAAGTGATATCAGAAAGAGAGGAAGTAACCAGAATCCCATGCTCTCTCTTAATATGACCCAACTTCCTCCAAAGGAATCCTACTAGTCCTGATTGCTCACAGCCAGGTGATTTAGCTCTCTTAAGGGGAGGGATTCCTTTTCTGTCTTGACAATAATACCCTGTGTCTATCCATTTTCGTTGTGTCAATGCATTTAATTGGTATTTATCTATCTATCCAGCCTCTACATTCTCATCACTGACATCTTCCTCATCACCATCATCTGCCTTCTGTAGCTGGAGTTTTCTCCAGTCCCACCTTGGCCCAGCAGCCACTCAGACTCAAATAAACACACAGAGGCTTATATTAATTAAAACTGTATGGCCTAATGGCTCAGGCTTCTTGCTAGCTAGATATTACATCTTAAAATAACCCATTTCTATTAATCTATACCTTGCCATGTGGCTTGTGGCTTATCTGTATCTTTACATCTTGCTTCCTCTGTGTCTGGCTGGTGACTCCTGACTCAGCCTTCCTGTTGCCAGAATTCTCCTCTCTCTTTTTCCCACCTATACTTCCTGTCTGGCCACTGGCCAATCAGCACTTTATTTATTAATGAATCAGAGCAACACATTCACGGCATACAGAGCAATATCCACAGCAGCCTTCCTTAGGAATTTGCCTTTATTCCATGAATACAAGAATATGCCAAACATACTCATTAGAAATAAATTAGTTTCTTGGCATATCTTATGATCACAAACTTTTAGTCATCAAGAATGAACATCAAATAAAGTTATAAGGTAAATAGTAGGTGGAGTCAGACATTTCACTTTTCCAAATTGCTCCTTCCTAAATGACTACTGACATGCATTCTAATCACATGCAAAACAAATACAAAACCAAATATGTGCAGTACTGGCTTTGTTTCCTTATGCAAGAACTAACACTGCATATCAGAAAGGTTTGCAATTGTTTGGTTGATATTTTCTTCTGCTCTCTTCTCTTTACACAACTATCCTGAGTCAATTGTTTCTTTTTTTTTTTCCAGTCCCAAGTCTCACAACCAACAGAAATGTTGTGGTTCACATTATTACAGATGTCCAGAGTTTTTAAAATTTTTGCTGAAACTCCTTTAAATATTTTGCCTGGGCTTCCATGATTAATCATGCACCATTATTCTAACTATACCCAGGGGATCTCAGAGTGATAAACTTAATGAATTTGAGTTTCACTGCCTATGTTTGTAATAACGTATAGGATATACAAGGTCACTGCAAACAAAAATTATGCATCGTTCTTTCTCATTTTTTGAAACTAACTTGCTCGTGTTCTAAAAGTCATTATTTAAAATAATGGCAAAACTTTCTTCAGTAATAGAAAAGGTGCAATGATATAGAACAATTTCCCTTGTAGCAGATGACCATCACCAAAACATTGAAATTTGCTGAAGGATTATCATATATCAAATAATATATAACCTTGATAATACTCCTATTTTTCTTATATACATCATTCCATTGAATATCAATGATTCCAATAGTATATTAATAATTCCTTTGTATTAATGAGTGAAATTCTACATAAAGAGTTTAAAGTCTTTGAATCAACTACTTAGTGGAGAATGAATTTCAGTTTGTAAGATTTCAGGGCCTATTTTCTCAACTATTCCCCTTTTATATTGTTGGATATCCTAGAATGATTCTGTATGCATATTACAAATAGGTCAGTATGGGGTTTTAAGGTCCTTTAATTTCAGGTATAAAGGGCATTTTTCTGTTACATAACTGCCTTCTCAAGGTGTCTTCTAAAAGTATGTACTGCTCACCCCATCTTGAATCATATGTTTGGTTGGCTTCTAAGCAACTGTCAGCATCTTTGCCACATGGTTGGAAGCCAGATATCATTTTGTCACCATGTAATGTATTCTCACTATCTGGTTGGGAGCATAGAGCAGGTGCTTGGAAATCATGCTGTCATCTATTCTCCACACATGACTGGTCCATGTTCAGCTGAATTATGGTGAATATCACTTGAAAACTATTGTAGTGGCTGCACTCCAAGACCTGGCTACAATCTTGCCCTGCTATTCAAAATTCAGCCAGCCATGTAAATGAAATTGTTAAAATCACTCAAGGAATCACATATGCCCACATTGTCTTTAGATTTTATGATCTCCTGATACATGGGAAATCAGAATACTTCAGCAAAAGGTGGCTTGCAGTTTGGGACACAATCAAAATAACTGACCATTTTTAAAACTAAATATTACATTTTGTATTGTTTATTTTTAATGTTTTTTTGTTGTTTACTGGGTTGTAGTTATGGAGCCCACTTAGGAAGAAATTAGCAGCAAAGGCTAATATAAACAGAAGTCAAAAGTACTGTTTTCCTTATTATATTATAGTTGTATAAAATCAGACAGGAGTAAAAGTTTACTGAAATATCAAGTCTATGAAAATGTGATGTTATAAAAACTCTGAAAGATAATTACTTAAGTATTTCCTAAAATATATAATTATCTAATAAAAGACTTGATTGAAATATGTTATTTTCTTATATCAGATACCTTATTAAGTAGAGGGTTATTTATAATGGTCAGTTCTTAAAACTACATATTCAGGTGGTAATTTTTAGATCAATTATGAATCTTTAGATATATGTGAATATTGATATAATTCGAAGCAGGTGTTCCTCAAAACTAAATGTGTTGTTTGAGGCAAGTATACTTACACTATATGGGGAAAGCTGTTCTTGTTTCCAAAGCACAGGTTTGACTTTCCTTCTGTTCATTTGTTTCCCAGCAGGTGTCTCTATATAGCAGCATTACTAGAAAAGAACAAAAAGTCAAGAATTAATTTTATTAAAAAGAAAATGTAGCAGACAGAGAAATGAACTGGTCATGGAGTGCGCGCGCGCACGTGTGTGTGTGTGTGTGTGTGTGTGTGTGTGTGTGTGTGTGTGTTAAATATATGGTTGAGTTACTTCAGTCATCTGTGTTGTCTGTAATTGGTAACTTAACATATTTTAACTTATTATCTAACTCTATTTGTTAAAACAATATTTTAAAAGATGCTCAAAAAACCCTTAAAGCGGTTTTTACTATGTATAATATTCATATGGATATAGACTTTTTAAATTTATCTCTACCATCTTTCTCTGATAATAGAGAAAAGAAATTAAAATATAGAAAATGGATGCAGTCATGTCATTCATAGATATAATTCATGCAATTTGCCTTGATCAACGACTTAGTAAAGTGAGTTTCATGTTGGGGTATTGCTAATTAGGTAGAGTTCTGTCTAACTTCAGGAAACCCTGGTATTCATCCTCAACAATACTCAAACTGGGCATGTAATCCAAGCACTTGAGGGATAAATACAGGAGTATCTGAATCCAAAGTCATCCTTGGCTACAAAGTGAGAAAAGTCACTTTCTTGCACTTGGTAACATGCTAAATAATGAGCCAAATTACCAATAGTAAACTTTTGGTTTCTGAAAGTTATGGTGACTGAAACCAGGGCTTCCTTATGCTCAAAAAACACTATTCCTCTGAGCTATATCTTCAACCCTAGGGAGGCCGAGGGAAAATAAACAAAACTTTGCTTGATGGGTCATAGTTGACTTTACCATTATCTTTTTACAATAAAGAACTTCCATTTTTGCTTACAATATGATTAAACATTTGACTTTTTATTGTAATCACAGATTTAATGTGGTGCCATGTTCTCAAATAAGTGATGAAAATCACTATTCATGACAAAATTAGTATCTACTGAAAACTCAGAATCCTATCAATTGACTTTAAAGTTTAACATGTAGGTTTCTTTTTACCCACAAAGCAAATACAAAGTCAAAATGTCTTGATAAATGTACAGTCCATTACAGAACACGAATATACAATTGAATGGAGATTGGGACATTGTTTTCAGCATATATATTTACTAAAGTTCTCAGTGTAGAAGTAGAAGACCACAAAAACATATGTCTTCAATAAAAAGATGCTATGAAATTACTTCATCCTACTAGATTCCATGGATCTTTATTTTCTGAAATTATGTTTTTTTTTTTCACATTGTCTTTGAAAATAAAGGCGCTGCCTAAATACCCATGGATGTATTACTGGATGGGAAGGAAAGAGGGTAAGATCTGAGAAGAATTGGGGAAGGAAAGGAGAATATGATCAAATCAGGTTGTATGACACTCTGAGATAAGTAATAAAAATATAAAAAATTAATAAACATATTGACTGGGGAGAGGACTATCTTGCAGATTACCACTATATTTTCATGTAGTTAAAACCTTACAGCTTGTTTAAATTTATATTCACATAGAAATTCTCAGGTAATATCTTGTGGTAACATAATGGACTGAAACATATTTTCCATATATTTCTAACAAAACATCATTTAGACCATGCAAACAAAGTCACACACAAAAAAATCAATGATGAGAAAGAAGAATGCACAAATGCAAGGAACACTGTAAATTAAGGCTTTTCCTTCTCTGAGTCACCTTATTTTCATATATTAAATGTCACACCACAACTTAAAATCTATCTTTTAAAAAACAATTCTTTTAACAACCATGAATGTGATGTCTATACATAACTTCTCTCCTCAAGAGTCAAGGACCTAGAAGGAAGAAAAGGTGAGGAGGAAGAACAATTGTAAAGCCAGAGGTGGTGGGTGACTCCACAGTATCTTTAGACACAATGAGGTTGAGTTAATGCACACATGAACTCATGAGACTATGATAGTGCACACAAGTCCTGTATGAGCCCAAGCCAGGTAAAACCCCAGTGTGGAAAGATGCAAGTGTGTACAAACTCCCACCCTTAGCCAAAAATCTATTTTTTTGTTGTTGTTGTTGCTTTGTTTGGTGGTTTTTTAATTTGGATTTTGCTTGTTTGAGAAAGAATGAATATGAAGTTGGGTGGATGAGGAGGTTGGGGAGTATTTGCAAAGAGCTGGGAATAGAATATGATAAAATATTGTTTGGAAATTACAAAAAAATAAAAAATTAAAATATATGTAAAAGAGACAGTAAAAGTTGTCTTTTCTTCTCAAGTCTTGATCTACTGACACAATTTTTACTAAAAGGTTTTATTTTGAATATTCATAGCATGAGTGAAGTAGGAACAAAAATAGAACTAATAATCTACCTATCTACTTTATCTCAGCTCCCTCTACTCTCTCTCCCTCCCTCTCTCTCTCTCTCTCTCTCTCTCTCTCTCTCTCTGCAAATATGAAAATAATTTCCTGGAATTTTTTAGACACTTTTTATAGGTTCCTTCCCAAATATTTAGCACATGTTAAGCATATTAAGAGTGTGCTCAGTCACATTCTCCTCTAGGAGTAGAAGTAAAAATTATAGCAGACTTATTTATCAGAATACACTGCTTTTAGTGAGACAAAAGAACTTCCAAAACAATATTTTTTTCCTCCTAAATTTGTTGGAAGACTTAAACACTGTTTACATTATTATGCATGAGTGAGGTAGATGGTTTGTTTTTCAAATAGGGTGAAATTCTCCTGTACACTACAATATAATACTTGGCCTTTGTCTAACTTGTGATCCAGTAATTTCTTATTCACTTGTTTTTAAATTACTTTCTCATTTGTATTTTAGGACTCTCATATCAACTCTACAAGAACAGGTGTCTCTTCTACCATGATTGGAATTATGAACCAGGATCTAGAACAGCACTTTGTCTCAAGCATCATTTGATGTGTATTTGTTAACTAGCTAAGTGTGGATAAACTCATTAATATTTCTACTGGGGTTTTGGACAGCCAAAGTTTTGTACTGAGATGAAGTAATCACCTGATAGAAACTGATCAAAATTGAAATAATGAATGACGCTTACAGAAGGCAAGAAGTAGTCCATATAAATTATTAGTAGTAGATAAGCAGTAAAATAATAATGGTTCAAACTTATTAAAATATTTAAGTGATGTGTCTAGGAAAAATATAAAATGTAATTAAGGTCTGAACCAAAAGTTAAAGTTTAAGGAAATAATAGCTTCCTGGTTAATAACATCTATGAAATTAAAATAGTAAAGGATGTGAATACTGACACTAGTGAATTATCCTTTCTCAAGAGATAGTAAGTTCAATGAAGGAGAGAAAAGTATAATGGCACATTTGTATGAAGGTATAATGATGAAACTCACTAGTTTCTATATTCAAACGTAAATAACAAATAGGGTCATTTTTCTGCAAAGGGAACAAGAAATATATTAAAATATTTGTGTGAGCAATTCCCTAGAATGCAGTGGGATAACTGCCATTACTTTACAGAACAAAGGCTGGGGTTTATTAAAAAAGACTCTTCTCGGGCTGGAGAGGTGGCTCAGAGGTTAAGAGCACTGATTGCTCTTCCAGAGGTCCTGAGTTCAATTCCCAGCAACCACATGGTGGCTCACAACCATCTATAATGAGATCTGGTGCTCTCTTCTGGCATGTAGACAGAACACTGTATGTGTAATAAATAAATAAATCTTAAAAAAAAAAGACTCTTCTCTGTTGGTGTTTCACAACTTCAACCTTAGAATCAAAGATGACTGTTGAGGATTGTTGTGTTATATGTTATTTTGGAAAGATTATATCTATTGAAGCCATTATATTTGTGCAAAATGAAAGTCAAATGGTCAGAGATGAAGTTCAGTGATAGAGCACTTTTCGAGTATGTGCAAAGATTCCATGCAATCCCCAGCCAAAAAGAAAAGAAAATCTTCAATGACTAGTCTATATATCTCTTGAAACATCTATTTAATTATTTGCATGTGTGTGTGTGTGTGTGTGTGTGTGTGTGTGTGTGTGTGT